>JAPYZA010002444.1:0-17372 GCA_030522685.1 Eupelmus azureus | reverse complement strand
GTCATTGTGGCGGCGCCAAGCGGGCAATAAGAAACTAACATTTTCGGGACCCAACTGCCTCATAAGAACTGTTCTTCTATACAAGTCTATCTTCGTTGAATGCAACTAATCGATAACTGCCTGCAATACCGACTGATGATTTGTCGTTTTCTGTAAAAGTAAAGTGGCGCTGAAATCTATTGAAAATCCAACCTTCAATGTTGATTGGTTCATGATCCAAAATTTAGCGCCAATAATCAGCGACGATGTTTCTATGTCAGTTTCTGTTTATCAATTTGAAACAATAACGGTTTTATTGTTTTGTTTCATTCGATTTTAACGTTCGACAATTTGAATTATTAACGGGTAAAAAATATTTACGTTTTATTAGTATGTATTAAAAGTGTTACGTTTCAATAAGCTTATTCAATAATCAAGGTACACAGATTACATATTATTTCGATTGTTGATAAAGCATAATAACTAAGGCTTTCCAATTTTTACTTGCTACTAAAGTTAAAGTAATTGATCTTCTTTTGTTTACTACAGTGTTTCTCACGAGAAAAAAATTGAAAAATGGCCATTGAAGCGACGATAGTTGAACAGCTTCAGGAGCTTCGAAGATGGCAGTTGCAGCAACAAGAAGAATTAATACGCCAACAACAAGAACAGAGAGAAATGCTGAGTAATGAACAAAATCTAATGTTTCATGCTTTAAGTTTATCAGTTAGTGATATGAGTATAAGTGAGCAGTCTCTACAAGAACTGATGAAAGTTCATGAAAAAGAACAAAAAGAGAAGAATTTAATAGACTTTGATATACCTGACGAAGAGTGCACATCTCCAGTATCACAAAGAGATCAAAGTTTTTCTCCATATCTTGCTTTAACTAATGAAAATAATAATGACAAACACTTGAATTTAAACAAACAAAAAGTGCAATTAGATGTAAGAAATAATAAGACTGATTTAAAACCAAATGAAGATTGTAACAATTCATATAACCATTACAATTACAGTTGCGAACTTTCAATAGATGATATGCAATCTATTACTTCTAATAAGTCACACAGAAGTATTTCAATCGACGAAACCCCAGTACCATCTCCCAGGAAAGATTTCAATACATTATTGGAAGAAAGGTTGAAAGACTCTGAAGCTGTGAATACTGTAAACAAAAAAAAACCAGTTGTAAAAAGACCATTTCTGAAAAAGGGTGAAGGTTTAGCAAGGTTTTTGCCACATTCAAACCATGACAAAGTACCAAAACGTACAATAAGACCAAAAAGTGCCTCTTTTTCAAATGGTACGCTATCTAATGGAAAGTCTAAACTAAAAAGTCTTGAAAGGTGTAACTCTTTACCAAAATCAAAGAAAAATGATGTATCTAGAAAGTCTACTCCAAATCTGGCACCTGTTGCACAAACAAAATTGACATTAAAAAATGTTGCACCACCACGGAAGAAACCTCCACCACGAACTAAGTCTGTTAATTCTCCATCTAATTTAGTAGCTCTTGAAAAGAAAAAATCCACTGACATTGTATCAGACACAAATAGTTCTGATCTTGAAATAAAAAGTAAACGAGAGTTAGAAGAAGTTAGAATATTTGAACTTCTTGAAGATAAAGCTGAAAATTCAAGCTTTTGTTCTACATCAAGTACAGTTATAGCATTTTTGCAACAGTCAACACCATTAAAACAAAAAGCTCTTTTACATAGTGCTGCTAAAAATAAACTTTTACTCACCGATATAGGAAATCAAACTTTGGAAGGAATTGTTCGGTCATCAAAATCAAATAAACTGCCATCGCAACCAAAAAAAAATTTCAAAGAATCAAAACTTTCTCAATGGGATGAAGTCCCTGTTTCAAAGTTAAAAAATGATAAAACTGTCAGTGGCACTGTACTTCCTTATGGAACAGACATAGATGAACAGTACCATACATCTAATCAAATACAGAACCAAGTAAATTATTATTCTTTATGAATAATCTTTTTTTCTATATTACTATATTTACTACTTATTTTCATATATAATATCATAAAATATTTTATATTAAATATTAAAGATTTATAAACATTTTATCTTTTACTAAAAAAAAATAATCTAAAATTTAATTATAATCAAATTTTTTTCTAGGTTGAGCAGAATGAAAGTCTACATGTCAGATTTTCTGAATATAATGAGTATAAAACAATGACAGATACTTCCAGTGTTTCAAGTGATTCACAAACAATTGTAAATTATATGAATGATAAAGGAGCTTGGTCTGATGGCTCAGTATCCGATTCATCTGAAGTAGAAAGTGTTATATCATCTCAATTAAAAACTAATGATAAAAATAACAGCAGTATGATTGAAACTCTGCAATTTTTTAAAAAAGATCAAGATGATAGTGAAGAGGATGAAACTGAAAAATTTAAAAATGAAGAAGAATATGATAATGAAAATGAAGAAGAGAATGATGAAGAAGAGAACGATGAAGACGAAATTGAAGCAAAAAATGTAACATTGCAACAAAATGATACTCAAATTGATCAAAAGAACGAAAGCGGATCTATATTTAAATCCGAACTTTTAAAAACGCGTTTATTAGAACTTGAACAAGAGATAGAAATTTTTAGAAAAGAAAGTGCAGCGTTGACTCTTCAACGGCAAAAACTTCAAGAAGAGCGCACAAAGTTACAAGAAGAGAAGCTAAGTATGCAGCGCTTCTTCAAGGAAAAAGAAGAAGCACTAGAAATGGAAAAGCGAAAGACGGAGAATATTTTACAAGAGGAAAAAAAGCGATTGGCGCGAGAAAAAACAGCGCTAGAAAGCAGAATGAAAGATGCCTATGATAAAGCGCAGAAAAGCAAGCAAGAACGTCAAGAAATTCAAACTTTACGAGAACAACTAGAAGAACTTCGCGATCTGTTAAGTCAAAAGGAGAGCAAATGGTCTGCCACTAATGCCAGACAACGCAGCCAAATGAGAGTCTTACAAACGGAAAATTCGAAATTGAAACAGGAGATAGAAAAACTCCAGCAGAAAAAGAATCCCAGAGTAAAAAAACCGGTTCCCTCAAACACAAGAGCAATTCATCAAATCAACAAATTTTTAGCCGATCGTAAAAAAGTTTCACCCTTCAAAAATGATGATGACGATGCCCTTCAAGAAGAGCTTAAGATACCCGATAGCGCTGAGACGAACTACAACGTTGACTCAGAAGAAATTACCGAAGATAAACCCGAGGAGAAAGTAGAGAAGGTGAAAATTTTGAAATCGACAGAAAGTATTGCTCGAACTAGGAATCTCTACGAAAGTTTATTGAGGGAGGCGACAGACTGTTTCAGAGAAATTCCAGGGGAAAGAAGAAATCTTATGAGTCAACAAATTAAGCCTCGAGATCAAACGGAAGAAGATTACGTTGACGATGAAGAAAACAATTACGATGAAGAACTTAATAACAGAAATCAGCCTGATTCTAGAAGTCCCAAATCATTCTCAACAGCGCAAGAAGAGTCGGAAAAATATCACAACGACAGCAAAGTAACGATTGAAAATCAAAAATCCAACAGTAACAAACAAGGTATTAGGGAAGTTCATCATTCTGACGGTCGGGTCGAGTACTGGTATCCGAATGGAAACGTAAAGAAAGTTTTTCCTGATCGGTGCCTTACAAAAATGATTTACTACAACGGCGATGTTCGCGAAACGGACAAAAACGGAACTGTCAAATATTTTTATGCAGCAACAAGAACTTGGCATACAACAATGCCTGATGGCTTGGAAATTTTAGAATTTCCCGAGTAAGTTTTATTCTATATAAAATATCAATCAACTTTATTTACTTTATTTTTTACGTTTAGTATTATTTAACTTTTAAACTAAGTACTTTTAAATATCTTCGAAAGTTTACACTAGCACGAAACATCACTTAAATCAATGTAGCGATGTTATATAATAATAAAAACATTGGTCCTGTTAAATGAAACAAAAATTAAGTATACAAATTATGTTAATTGTCTTTATAAATGTTAATTTCTTTAATTATTTTAATTTATTTCAATAAAAACGTTGCACCTTAAATTCATTCTAACGAGTATAATCATTTGAATTGTACATAGTATTGATTGATTATTTAAATTAAATTGATATTTAATTTTATAGCAAATAAGATAACAGTAAATCATTATTTTTTTTTATTTGAATTGTATTGTAGTGGTCAAGTTGAACGAAGATCAAAGGATGGAACTGTTGAAGTAGCTTTTCCGGATGGTTCTGTTAAAATAGTTCAGGCTGATGGATCGGAAAAATGGGCTTTAAGAGATGGAACTGTTGCTGAAACTACTGCAGATGGCGAAAAAGTTCTTACTTTACCAAATGGACAAAGAGAAATTCATACTAAAGATCATAAGGTAATTATTATTTGCTATTTAGAATATTAATTTTTAATACACTAGATTTTTAACTGAAAAGACTATATAAAGTGTCTATTTCAAAAACAATTTTTAATTTTTAAAGTAAAAATTAAATAAAAATTATTTAATGTTTTAACAGAGGCGAGAATATCCTGATGGAACTGTTAAACTTGTTTATCCTGATGGAATTCAGGAAACGCGATACGCTAATGGCCGAATTCGCCTTAAAGATAAAGATGGCAATCTTATAATGGACTCTCATCAGTGACCAAGTAACATTTAAGTTAAGACTGATAGCATTTTAACAAGCTTTATATTATAATTAAGACTTACTAGAATATTCTCTGTGAAGCGTTCTTCACATAAAATCGCTGCGCTTTGTAAGATACTTGTACAAATATCGAAAGTTATGTATATTATTATTTTATGAAAAATTTTTATAATTTTTATACGAAAACTTAATAGTAAGTGCTTCTTTGTAAAAGATATTAATTAAATACATTAAATTTAATTTTATTTAAATCTAATTTTATATATGCAGTTGTATATATCTTTTACTCAATATAGTAGGTAGTACTCTACTGTACTACCTACTAGTTGTATTCTTATACATTATAGTAATTTTAAAATTCGATATTTCAATTTTTAAAATACAGAATTCCATTTTAATATAGTAGGACAAAGTATAAATAATCTCTACATAAATTCATAAAAAAAATATTTTATTCTAATAAAAAACAACCATATCACACAATATGTACAAAAGTCCATGCAATAACATGTTTTGATATCTCGCTCATGTCTAATACTAAAACACTAATTGAGGCCAACCTTCCTCGAGTATGTCTGTTAGGGCATGCAATGGCTCGTCCTTGGCATCTTCTACTTTGTGCAGAAGATCCAATTTTAATTTGGTTTCCACTTTACTGCATTTCTCGGGCAAATCGCTTACCTTGATTTTCGCGAGCAGCCTTAGAGCTGCTTTGAACGTTACAAGCGTATACGATAGAGCATCGTAGGGTGCTATGCACCAAATAAAGTTTTCCATGTAGTAAAGGTCTGTGACGAGCTTTTGGCAATGGCACTTTATAATAACGTAGAGTAGGAGCGGTATCAAGTCGTCAGTATCTAAAGCACGAACTCGGTGCTTGTCGTCGTTGTCGTTCAAAAAATCTGTTCTCGATTCCACATCGGCTATGGCGCCTTTGACCTCAGCGATGATAAAGTCCAAAGTTCCCTTCAAACACATTAATTTATCGTGCGGTCCCATCTGAGATCCTAATGTGGCTGATTGAGTAGGAAATAAAAAAAAATATTATATTATTTTGAAAATTTTAAATTATGGTATAATTTTAAAAATAGTAAATAAGTATTTATATTGCAAGCTTTTAAGTATACATAAAAAATGAAGCAAATTTTAAATATCTGCAATAAAAAATTTCAATTAAGCAGAAAATTATAATTTTACGTTTCTTTAAATAAGCTTATTATTTGAAAAATTCATAAAATAATTAATTTAAATTTGATGCTTTAATATTATGTTATATGCATAAAACATTTAAAGCTAAAATGTTAAATCTTAAAATCATCAAAATGAAAAATCTTAAAATCATCAAACCAAAAATTGCGCCAAAAAAAATTGCATTACCCAATTCCACCATCGCCGACGGCGTCGACACTATCAGCGACTCCTGAACTCCCAGCTGCTCTGGCGAAACATCAGCTGCGATAAACTCATCGATTTTCTTCTTGATTATCGCGTCTTGCTCGGCGAACAGATTGCTCAGCACGGAGTACAAGGAGTCGTGCATCCGGTGCATCACGAACATCTCGAGCGATATGCTCAGTAATTTTTGGAAGCGCGCGTCTCGCTGAATATCCAAACTCTGCTTTCGCATTATGTTGGCCCAGCAATTCCTGATGAGCCTCTGAAGACTCTCTTTCAGCTCGTCTATGCTACTACAGCGCTGCATATCGATCTTCCCGATCTCCGCCGTCAGATCGTCGAGTGGGCAGGGTTTATTACTAAACAGCCGCTTCAAAAAGCCCATGGCACTAGAGGAGTATCAAGCAATAAAATAATGAAACGATAAAAATACATTAAATTACATGCGCGCGTCAATAACGCCACTTACTCTTTGTAAGTCGAGACCGTCTCGTTAAGCTGCAATTTGTCGGACTCTGAGTGCTGCGCTCTCACCCTGTACTTCCTGTGTATCGGCTTGTCCACGATGATAATATTGTACGGCTGATACTCCTTATTGTAACCCTTCTCGACCGACAGTATCTCAACCCTGTAATCATCCCTTTTCTCCTCATCGTCATTAACCAGCTTCACCCTATTCTTCTCGATCCTATAAACGTGCGAGCCTGTCTCGTCCGTCGACACAAAACTCGAGTCCACAAGCGGCCTGAGTACGTGATCATCTGAAAGGAATTCACAACAAAAGGTTACGGCTCCATTTGGAGACAAGTCGTTATCTTGTTATGGAATAGATAAGGCCTTTATCAGTGGAAGGTGAGAAGCGTAGAAATCTAATAGCCCGCGCGCGCACGCAGTGACGCACGCGAGGATAAGTATGTATATACGCTGTCGGCGCCGAGGCAGTTTATTTTCAAGAAATTTATATTGATAATCAGCCGGGGATTTATTTGCGCTGTGGACATATTTATTTTTGAATCTTTGGAATCTTACCAACGAACTCTTTTGTTATGGACACGTCGCGCAGCGAGTCTCCGCAAGGCACGCAGATCGTCCAGCACTTTGACAAGGCCAGCTCGTGCTTCTTTCTGTACTCGTTCTGGAAGAATGTTGAGTTTTAATGTATGCACGAAAATGAGGGTTTTGTCGCTTGATAATTGTTTGTATGCTGTTTTTTTTTTATATGGGCGGTAATTTATTTAATAGTAGTTTTAACTAAGTTATTATGAGGAAATACGCGTTACAGTTTTAATATGCTTTCCGTGACATAAAACTATCGTAAAATTGATGAATAATTATAATTTGAAAGTGCATAAGTACGGCGACTCGTACTGCGATAACATCAATAAAACTGATATCGATCGTAAAAATACATTCAAATGTATTTTTAAAAGTTATACGTAAACAAGAGTTAGCTATAAGTAAGCGCCTCTCGGAACGTTTCAATTCGTTTTTTCCTTTAAGATTATTTAATTCTTAACAGAGACATTCATTCCTTTATAGAACAAATGAAAATACCACCACACGATCACACTTTTTTTACTCATTTAAAAGCCAACAAAAAAAAATTAGTTTCAACGTCACTACACACAATTTATTCAGCTCTTTTTTGCAAAAGCTCGCGCGCAAAAAATCACAGCATCAATTAAAAACCAAATCCCGGAAAAACTCACTCTCAGCAGCAAATAAAACACATTATAAGACAGCTCGTCGATCTCCATCATTCTTCCCCCAAAATCTCTCGCAGCAAATCTCAAATCCGCGTGCGTGCGGAATCGCGCGTGAGAAAAATTCGGAGCACGCACTCACAATCACGTTTATACACAACAAAACTCTTAAGTGTACTATATGCGCGCAGCTCGACGCTCGTCGCGAGACTAACACAACGCGCTTAGCTTAGAGGAAAAGGAAAATTTACCGCGCGCGAGACGCTCGAGGCCTTGGGGGCCACTCCGAATGTCGCGTTAGGCGCAGCTGCAATATTCCCACCTCGCGGACTCGTGATTTTTCCTCTCGCGCTCGAGCGCGGGGGTATATATAAGTATATTGTAAACAATGAGAGAACTGCGCTCGGGAGTACCGTTTTCGAGGTGTATAGCGTGCAGGTTCTCATAAGGAATTGGCTCTGCGAGGGGAGGTGAAAAATAGGTGCGAGTAGTTGTTGTTGGGATGGTGTACGGGAGATGGGATAGTTGGTTTGATTATGGTTTTTGTAGGGGATTTGCTTCTGATGTTGGGAGGGGGAGTTGATAAGTTTTTCTATGATGGTTTTAGATAAAGCTCGTCACGTGGCTTTGGATTTGAAAGTATAGGGAATGTATATAGCTGGTCGAAACGCGTTATCTGAACAAACTTTCGGATTTAGTATTATCTGTGTGCTTCTCGATATCTACGATTCGTCACGGCAATTTTGATATAATTCGAGTTTTCCAAATGGAGCGTGATGATAATTTGAATGCGACGAAAACGGAAACTATGAGTAATTCATTAATTCCGCTAAACGCGAAAACAGTTTTCCGTGCGTAGGCGGTCAAAACAAACGTTTTGGAGCAGCACGTGGTATATGAAAACAAAAACCGCGCAAAAACGGCTGCTGCCGCCGCGCAGCGCTGCCATACACTATATAGTGGGGGCGTTTTTTAAAAAATGGCTGTCAACTTTTGTTTACCGCTCGTCAGCTGAGCCTTGTTCAGTGAACTTTTTCCAATCTCTTGATAATTTTTAATGTAAGTACAGTGTTTGGGTTTAATGAAAGTGGTAATGGGTGTGTTTACTTGGAAAGATTTTGGTTACGTTAAAGTTTTTGTCGACTTAAATTATAACCTCTTTATCAATTACATAAATTTTTCTTCATTCTTTTATTTAAATAATACTGTAAATTTGTTTGTTGTTTGATCTTGTTTTTATCGTTGTGTGTTATTTTATGAATTTTAATAAATATTTGGATTTTTTGATGTTTAGATTAGATGGAAATTAGCCCAGATGGTGCGGAGGGAAGAATAAATGCGCTCAGCACTAAGTGTCATATTGTCGAGTCCGGTGCCCGACAATAAAATGTCTCACCCTGATTATGAGCAAACTGCTCATGATCATGCAACCGTTTTAATACTGCTCAAGCCAATTGGTACTCAGATCAAGCAAAAAACTGTGACTCGAGTGTGCGAGAGAATTGTTAAATGCGGTAGCAGATTTACAGTTATTGATTCAGCGAATAATACCCGTGATATATTTGCTAGGTTTGTTAAGGAGCATCCAGTAGAAAACAATGATTGGGGAGATTTTCAGACTCATAGACGATTATTAGGTTTGTAAAAACAGAAAATTTATTTAATTCATGTAATATAATGTTTTTGACTTTATGTTATTATTTAAAAAAATACTTTTTAGGTCTCATCACTTTTGGCAAATATGAAAATCAGACAGAGTTAAATGAGCTTTGCAGGCTCCATGAGACTCTTAAAGTAAAATATGGTCAGACTTTATATGACTCAAGGGCTATTTTGTTTGGACCAACAACATCGGAAAATTTGAATGAACCACCACCTGGATTTACAACTCCACATAACTTCAAAACTGTTGGTGTATTTTATGGCGATGAATCATGTCCAGATTTAGAAGCTCAGATGTCAGAGTGCTTCAGATCACTTTTTTGGATTTTGGAGTCAAAAAGATTGGAACGTTCTAGAGAAAAAGTTGATAAAGTTGCACTGTTGCAAGCACCTTTTGAAAAAAAGGATTTTATTGGCTTAGATTTAGAATCAAGAAACAATCGTAAAAGATGTGTTGGTCGTGCAACAAAACACTTAGGTGATTTGTGCCTTCAAGCAGGCTTACCCGCTGATGCTTTAAATAATTACAACTCAGCAGCAGGTACTCTACAAGCAGTCAATGATTGGTTGTGGCTTGGTGCAGCTTATGAAGGCTTATGTGCTGCTTCAGCTTTAATTATGTATCCTAACATGTGTAGAAGTCTTCCTTTGCAAAGAAATTCATCTTTGCAAGAGGGTAGTCCTGGAAAACAAAGGTAAAATCTCATAAGTTGTTAATGTATATTGTTTTTATTTGTTTTAAATAAAATTTATTTAAATTTGTACAATATTTTCTTTCTAAGACGAGGATCACAAGCAGCAGCTGCACTTCCAACCCCTCCAACAATAGAAGCTGTAAAACTGAACATGCCACATATTTTATCTCCAGATGAAATATGTAAAAAATATCGCGAGGCAATAGTGCATTACAGTAAATATCATAATGCAGGAATCATTGAGACTGAGGCTAGTTTTAAAGCCACAAGAATTTCTATCGAACAAAACTGCACTTTGCAGGCAGCTTCTTTTCTAAGCAATGTTTTATTTAATAATATGACTAAGAGTGAGCAGGAAAAGGTTTGTTAATAATTTAATATTTTTTAAAGCATCTGGTTTTTGAAAATTATTAATATTATTCTTTATTATTTGTAGATAGATCGCTTTACAACGTTATCTGAACTATATACTTCATTTGGATATACAAGAAAAGCTTCGTTTTGCTTGAGAACTGCAGCTACACGCCATGTATCTCAGAATAATCCAAATCCTGATTGGCAACAATGTTATAATTTATTATTGCAAGCTACATCTGGTTTTAAATTATCTCTTGATCCATTTGAAATGATGTTTGGTAATTATTTATTTCACTTATTATTTAAAATTTATCACTTTTTAAGTATATTTATTGTTAGATAATTAGAAAAATTATAATTAAAAATTCAATGTATTTTTGAAAAATTTCTATATATGCTTCTATAAAATATTTATCATAACAATTACTTTTTTTACACAGATAATAGAAAAGGTTGGCCATCCATTCAAATCCAGTTAATAAACGAATTAGTATCTGCTGCAAATCGGATGGGTAATGCAGCATTAACTACCAGGCATCTAACATTTCTTCTACAAACTATGTATCATTATCTCACGCCTATCGAAAGGAAAGATGCAGCTCTTCAATTGCAAGCAGTTTCCCAGCAATGTGAAGGCGCACCAGTACCTCTTGTAAGTTTTATTTGACCACTTCTCCAAATCTTTAATAAGATTTTTTTAATAAAAATATTTATTAAATATATTATATCTTCTACGAATCGTAATAAAAATCTTCTACTAGGTGCTCGATTCGGGAACTGTGATTCCCCCGGCGAACTTGACAAACATTCCGCGTACGAAATCCTTCGTCCTGAAGAATCTCCAACCGCACCTGCAGCCCCAGAAGATCGAGCGTGTCAAGGAGGACCATGGCCCGTTCCTCTTCACGCCCATTAATTTCGGGTCGCTCGAGCGCAAGGCTACCTCCAAGAGTAAAGTGGACTACGTATGGGTCGACGGCGACATATGCGAGGTGTCCATGCAACTTGTCAATCCACTACCCTTCGAACTCCACGTCTCGAACATGCGTCTGCTGACCAACGGCGTTGTATTCGAATCGATACCCGAGAGCATAACGCTACCCGCTGAGTCTGGCAGTATAGCCGTAACATTGGCGGGTACGCCACGCGAGGTCGGAGAACTCGAGATCCTTGGGTTCAGCACTCACACGCTCGGTGTGAAGTCGAATTGCAGATTGAGGCACATGGAGACAATGCCCCATCCGCTGTATACAGTGGAGGTGGTGCCGGCCCTTCCCAGGATTAACGTGGAGACGAGTTTGCCGAGAACGGCGAGCTTCAGTTCCGGAGAGAATATCGTCACTAGTGCCAGTATTTCGCTTTATGGCGGTGAGAGGTACCGTATTTTGTTGTATGTTTTTCTTATTTAATACTGGTGCGAGGGTGGTTTTTTAATGATTCATACTTTTGTAGCGCTGAGTGCACGATAACGATAACGAACGTGAGTCAAGTGCCTATTGAAATGGTAGAGATCTCGGTGCAATCGACTTTAGATAGTTTGACAGAGTCTAAAGTATTCAAGTGGAGCGATGAGAATCTTCAAACTCAATTGCCTCTAAAGCCTCAGGCGAGTGCAAGTATAACTTTGTACATGTACGCAGCAATGGAGTTTGTAGTACCACAACCACATGGTATATTTATATAACTTTAAATTTTTAACACTCTTGATTTTCATAAATTTTATAATATTAAAATATATTTGTTTCAGATGTCGCAAGTACCTATCTAAGCCAGCCTAACAGTCTGATGTCGCACTCGGGGCCAAGTTCTCTGCCGTCTCGGCTGAGTTCTCCATCGCATCATACTAAAAGACATTCCGAATTGACATCTTCATTTCGCTCAGGCACCAGTTCGAATTCGTCGAATTCTCTGGGAAGCACTAGATTATCAAAATTAGCAATGCCATTACATGCCTCGAATGTTGTTGAAGGACAATTAAAGATTAAGTTTTCTGGTAGCGCTGGCTTAACTGCTGGGTATTGTAGAGTCTCGTCCGTTTTTACGACAATAGAGATGTTACCCAGTGTACAGGTGACTAGTTGGGATGTTCTGCCAGCCGAAACGTGAGTACAAAATTATTGTATATTTTTTTTATTTATTTATAATTATGATGAGTAGAGTGGTAAAACTTATTTCCCCTTTTAGGCCAACGCAATTTTATCTTGTTTTGGATGTCACAAACATGACAAACCATGAAATGGAATTACATTATACTCAAAATAAATGTATCAGAATGGAAGGTCGGGAATCTTGCAGAATACCTATTCCTGTTGATCGTTGCCCTCTTAATAAATTATCAATGGTAATTACAGAATTTATTTTGTTATAAAATAATTAATAGGCATTATTAATTATATCTATTATTAATAGGTAGCCCTAATTTTTTACTTAATTAATAATATTTCAGACAAATGGGCCTGGAAACAATGACAATTTACAGAAAATATGCGCGGATCATATAGCATCCTTAGCTGACTTGAAGTGGCAATTATTGGGAACAGAATCAAAAGGCAAAGCAACTTTATCTGGACTTACATTAACACAAGATATGTTGGATCTAGTAAGGATGAGTCCTTTACAATGGGGTAAGTGTATTTTATACTTCTTTTCAATTTCTAAACTATTTTTGTTGAATAATTCTTTCAATAAATTTAATTTCATTACTAATAAAATTTCTTTATTAACTTTTAGAAGTTACAATCAATGACACGGTTTTTAAAGCACAAGATGAGGTAACTTGTGGTTTAGGAGAGTGTGTCAGTGTTGGGGTTGGTGTTTCAAATGCACTAGAAAATTCATTACGAAATCTAACTTTATCGATTAATCTTTATCAAGATCATCATAATGGTGTAAATAATTATAGGCTTGATACTCGAGTTTCTATAGCTGGGGCAAACAAAGTTATGCTTCCAACTGTAAGTTGTTACTAATTATTATAATTTTTGGAATATGAAAAATCAGAGTGATGACATACAATTTCAAATTTTTTCTATTCATAATATTTCAATTACTACGTAAACAAAGAAAAGCATTAAAAATTGAATTCTGCTTTGTCTAATTAAAACATTTTTTTACAAAATAGCAGTGTAATTAACTAATAATTTATTTAATAGTTGCAGGAATGTGGACGTGCATATCATGAATGTCGCGTAGTATTTCTTACTGCTGGTCAGTATAAAATAGATATTCAATGCAGTAGTCGCGAGTCGACTTTAGATTCATCAACAATTTGTTCAGAGCTTGCTAATGCAGGGCATACGTGGCGCTACATACCGCCGATTGAAATAAAAGTGGAAGATTGTTGAAATTCAATTAATTGTTCATTTGTATTTGTATTTATTTATTGGTATTAAGAAATAAATTATTATATATTTTTTTCAGATTAGACAATATTTTTTAATTAATCTATATTCAAACTAATATATTTTATTCATACAAATTTTTAAATATACATAAATAATAGATAGACGTTCGTGGACAATGTGTAAATTGAATCTAAACCGGATATTAACAAGCTAAGATGTTAAAATTTTATTCTGAGAAGCACATTATCATTCAAATCTCGCATATATCTCGCTCATTACTTTACAGAAATCTTCACTTAATTTAGCTAGTTTTAACATCCAAGATAATCAAATTACAAAAAATAATTAAAGTTTTATATGTAAAAACTACAATACTGCACTTTCTGTTGTATAAAAACTAATGGTATAAAATATTTTTATGTATAAACAATTAAAAATATTCTTTTTGCAAAATAGTCTTTTTTACATATATATATATATATTTTGTCTTAGATGTAAAAAATATTTTCTTCAATTTTCCTAAATTATCTAAGACAACTTTATTATTTGAGCTTGGATTTTTTCCCTAAAGGAACTATCTCCATTTGTTCTATTTGTCTTCGGAACCTTTTATAGAAATTCAACACCTCTTTATTTGCCCATACTTGCTGAGCACTAAAATCTAATACCCTAAGAGTTTGTAAACTTTGAGCTCTTGACAGAGCTACATACGCTTGACCAGCATCAAAAACTCTTGCAAGACTCATTTCAACGCAATCCAAGGTCAGACCTTGGCTTTTATGTATAGAAAAGGCCCAAGCTAATTTCAGTGGTAGTTGCTTTCTATATATCACAGCTCCACCAGCAGTCTTTATGCTCCATTTTTCCATTTTTGCTTTATAATTGCTGCCTGTACGAAAATGTACTATTGGCAAGTCATCCTCAAATTTAACTATCACTCCTCTTGCTCCATTTACAAGTCCACTGCTTATACTCAGATTTTTTAACAGCATAACTTGTGCACCCACTTTTAACACAAGTTTACCTGGTACTGGTAACTGTTGATCCAAGGCTTTTGTCATGGACTGGTCTGAATCTTGAGCTACATATGTTTTAGTAGCTCCAGTTAATTTACTTAATTGAGATTCATTAATCTCATTAGCTTCATTTACATGAGAACACAATCGTGTTGCCAGAATACCCTCAGTTTCAATTTTCTGTCTTGATGTGTTCTTTAACACTTCAGTTACTTCATCTGTTACTTGTCCTATCCTTAATCTATTTAAGATGTTAATAAATTTAGGATCGGTTTGACGATGAACAACCCTAAGTTCAAAATTCACTTGAACACACTTTGCCCAAGCTTCACTTTGAAAACAAAATTTCACATTTTCATCCTTCTTAGAAACTGGTGGTAATTGGAAAAAATCACCACATAAGATCAACTGTATGCCTCCAAAAGGCTTCTCATTATTTCTCACAAACCTTGCAAGAGCTTCAATTTTATCAAAAAAGTCTCCATCCACCATAGAAATTTCGTCAATAATTAAATGTTTTGTTTTTCTCCATATCGTACCTGCAGCTGATTTTGAGAGCATTTGCTTGCATCTCTCCATTGTTCCATGTCCCAATCCAATACCAGCAAACTGATGCAACGTTATTCCTCCTATATGACAAGCAGCTACTCCAGTACTTGCAGTTGCCATTGTTACATCTGGAGGTAAAGCAGCAATTATTCTCTTAAGAAGAAATGATTTTCCTGTGCCAGCACTTCCAGTAAAAAATACATTCATTCCCTTCTTAACAGCATCAAGGACTTTAGTTTGTTCTGGTGTCATTTCTCCAACTGTTGGATTGCTGAATAGTTTCTTTGCCCTAGGAATTTTTGGAGTCGTAGCTGTACCACTTCCTGTTTCAAGTTTTCTTTTGCGAACATTTGTTGGTGAAGGTGTTGTGATGGTAGCACGTGAAACTCCTAATGCTTTTTCTTTTGCTTTGTTAATTTCTGCAATTGTTGCTGGACTAATATCTTCAATGCACCCATCTCTATTAGCTAATAGCTTTTCTCTTAAAGGATTCTTTAAGGGCTTATCATCCTCATCCTTATTTGCCATCTTAATATAAATAGTTTTCAAAAAACTAATGAGTTGAGCTGCTGGGGCATTAGAAAAATAGAGTGTGCAATTTTCTGATTTGAATTTTATCGAAGCTTTTCCTTCACCCATGAATCTATTGAAAACCGAAACTTCTTGTAAGTGCAGCTTAATAGCACTACTCGCTTTCTCAGCTCTGACTTCGACAAGCATTTGTCGAAGATTGTTCCGAATAAGCCGAGAAGTTGCTTGTCGATAGTTAACTTTTCTCGTTGTTAATCCTTGAGGATTTAGCCATTCTACAACAGTTGCACAAGTTACAGTACAACTATCGTTGTTCTCCATGATTTCTAGTTTGATAAAGTGCCCACTGTAACAGCAATCACTGGAACAATAAACAATTATTGAATTATAGATATTTATTGTTACGCTTTTAAATGCTAAATAAAAATTGAATTTAAACTAAATAGATTGACAGAAAGTCAATCAGTTAAACGCATAAAAAAAACCGTTATATTAAAGTGCAAAGGTAACTTTTCTCAATAACCAAACGATTAGAACGCAAACCCCGTGCAATTCACGTGCAAGTTCTGGATGAAAAATCACTTTTTTTGTTTAAATACTAAACCGCTGAAGCTTTTTATAAATAAAAAATAAAAAATAAATAAATTTTCACGATAAATTCTCTATTAAAAACAATAAAAATCGTACGTTCGTTGATGTTGTTTTCGCTGCTCCAGCGGCTGATGGCGGGTCTTTAAAAGAAGGCAGTGCAGCCACTTTAAAACTAAAAAATATAGAAACTGTCAAATATACGCCATTTTGATACCACGTGTCCAGTTCCATTGTCAAGTATACAAGTACAAAATATTTGAGAAAAGAAATAAAAAAGTAAAACTGATAATTTTTAATTAAATAATATTTAGATATATTCAAATAATTAGAATATCTAATATTTATGTCATTCATGAATCTGATATAATTCTTTTTTTGTATGTTGTTATCGACAGAGCAAAATATACCACCACAAAAAACAAAAATTTTCTCAAAAAGTTACTCAATGTTTAAAATGTAAATATTTAAGTTTTGTAGAAAGTAAAATTTTATTTGATATTATTGTATCAAATTTATATTATATTTTCAATAAACTTGTGCAGATGGTTGTAGGTACAGTAATTTATTTATTTATTTATTTATCAACGGGCATTTTGCCCTTTTACAAAAAATATAATATAAAAATTTTTACAATATGGTAATAATACAAAATTTCACGCGCCAATAAAATATTTATTTAAAATACACAATCCGTACGATTTTCAATATATGTTTTTATTTTATCATTATTGCGTATATTTGCAACAAGTTTTTTTAAATTTGGATGATTTTCATTCACATCGCCTTCCATAATGTGCGACATAATTTCACAAATACCAGCATAATAAATATCTGCCCACGTAATTCCTGCAATTATTATAATAAAATTACCAT
>JAPYZA010002443.1:0-25902 GCA_030522685.1 Eupelmus azureus | reverse complement strand
AAAAACAATAAATAAAATAAATTGTTTAAATCATATATTTTATAAATAAATTAAATTAACTAAGGGAACATGCCACGCGGGTCCTTTATTTTTACAAAATTCCTAATTCTAAACGTTATATTATACTTAATTACATATTTTTAAACATGATTTTATGCAGTTTACATTCTATAAGACAATTATAGAAGTAAGTTTTGATTGTTTAAATATTTCGAGGGAACGAAAGTTCATTACGAACATCAATTAGATATAACCCATTAATTAAATATATAATTTCGTTATTATTAGGTTTCTAAAAGTTTTTAAAAATTTAACAATTTGAAAATATACAGAATATTAATAACGATTTATGATACAAAAACGTAAGGTGTGGTCTTTTGAAGGTTTGAAATTTGTTCCATTCAGCGCATGCATCCAATGAGCCGCCATATTGCAGAAAAAAGGATATAGTGAGCGTTTACATTTTTTGGAGTATTACGTACGTTAATATATTTACGTATCTACTTTAAATAAATATTTAATTAATTTGGCAAACTCTTGTATATTTTTTCAATAAATACTTCACTTTTTCACATTACAAATGTCTCTAGCCATTATTTATTATGTTTAAAAATCGGGCTATTTCTGCTTAAATATGATTGGTTTCTTGGTCACAATGGATACGCCTGCTATTAGTAATTAGTCATCATGGGCGGAAGGGATCCTGAAATCCCCAGCCCCACCTATATCTGATAGTTTTTAGTCGCTCTACAAAAATTACATATTTCATGGTAAATCCAACGTACCAGTGCTCCGTCTTTCATCATGAAACATATGATTTTTGTAGAGAGACTATAGGGATTCTGCAATACCGGCTGAGAAGATTGTACCTTCACGTTAATTGAAAGTACCGTTCAGCTTCAGCATCCTACACCTCACTGGGGAAGTGGGAGCGTGCTTTCCTCGAGTCTCTTCTAATTTCCGGCGTTGCCGACAGTTTGAGGTTATTTTTATTGTCAGCGTATGTCTAAATAATAATAATGTATAACGACGACTACCCTGATCAGGTAATTATTTTTTACGATAAAACAATTCAGTCGAATGTTTAGCATCATTAAACCAATACGATAATTTGTTTTTTTACACTTTTACAGTACGATACGTACGACGAATATGGGCCGTCAGACGATCATGTCGAATCCTATAACAGGAATTTTCGACAAGTGCCGGAACTCGTTAAAAAGTTCCTCGTTTATCTGCATAATTGCATCAACGAAGGAATGATCTTCGAAATTCAGAATTTGTATGAAAACACGTTTCCAAAACTGTCGGAGCAATTGTTTGACAAGACTCCCTGGCCCAACGACCAAGCAATTTCAAGCTTGGTCGAGAACGATCATGTTTTCCTTACCTTGTATATGGAACTGTACTATCGTCACATTTATGCACGTATGCAACCAAACTTGGAGCAGCGCTTCAATTCTTTTTGCAATTATTGCGAACTTTTTAATTATATATTGAATTCGCCTGAACCTGTACCACTTGAGTTACCCGATCAATGGCTGTGGGAACTCATTGATGAATTTGTGTATCAGTTTCAATCTTTCACACAATATAAAGCTAGTTTATCGCAGAAAACACCTGATGAAATTGAAACATTGGCTAGTAACAACAAAGTCTGGGACGTTCTTTGTGTATTAAATGTATTGCATTATTTGATTGACAAATCTAAAATTAAAAGTCAGCTGGAAGTGTATGCTAGTGGTGGAGATCCAGATTCAGTTGCTGGAGTTTTTGGAAGACATTCTTTGTATAAAATGATGGGTTATTTCTCCCTTGTTGGTTTACTTCGCGTTCACTCTTTGCTTGGAGATTATTATCAAGCTATAAAGGTATGTATCTATACTAACTTTTCATTCAATATAACAATAAATCACGAATTTTATTAAAAAATTATTTAAAAATAGGTTTTAGAAAATGTTGAGTTGTATAAAAAGAGTGCATACTCTCATGTTCCTGGATGTCAAATATCAACAGCTTATTATGTTGGATTTGCCTATATGATGATGAGGCGATATGCAGATGCTATAAGGACATTTTCTGGCATCTTACTGTATGTGCAGCGCACAAAACAACTCTTCACATCAAGAAGCTATCAAAACGATCAAATAAATAAGCAAACAGATCAAATGTATCATTTGTTAGCAATCTGTTTAATATTACACCCTCAGTGTATTGATGAAGGTTTGCAACAAGTTCTGCGAGAGAAAAGTTATCATGATAAAATGTGCCAAATGCAGTGTGGTAATTTGGAAGAATTCGAAACATGCTTCCAATATGCTTGTCCGAAATTCCTCTGTTTGCATCCACCGAATCCTGATAATCCCAATGAAGACTACGTTAAAGAAGCTATTAAACATCAAACTCACGTTTTTATGGAAGAAGTTATACAACAAAAAATGTTGCCCACAATACGGTCTTATTTAAAACTTTATACAACACTACCTTTGAGCAAGTTAGCAACATTTATGATCAGTTCTCAACAAGTTGAAGAAGAAGAAGAAGTTGATTTAAATCAAGAAATTGCTAAGCTTACTATCTATCTTTTATGTTTTAAACATAAAATGAAGAATATTGTGTGGAGTAAGGGTCCATCTGGATTAGATGGTAAATTCCAATCTGGTTCAGAGGTAAATATTTTATTTATTTAAATTGAATAAAATATAAGTATATACACATATATAAATTTTCAAAACTATTATTGTTAATAAAAATTTTTATTAATTTTTCAGCTTGATTTTTACATTGACCATGGCATGATTCACATAGCTGACACAAAAGTTGCTCATCGATATGGAGACTTCTTTATTAGAAAAATTTTGAAATTTGAAGAACTTAATCGAAAGTTACACCATATTAAGATATAAGGTTTGTAAGTTAATAAGACCTTACAATTGTGGAAAAAGAGAAATAAAATACAACAATTTTTACCCAAATTTCAAATACTTTTTTATCAATATACCAATACATTAATTACAAATATGCGTCTGTTTAGATTGCATAAAACCGTGCTTAAACTAATCAACTTCAATGATATATATATATATAAAAGAAATATTTTGTATTATATCAAAAATTGTATATTCAAAACAAGTTTTGACCAGTCATTAAAGATATATAAAAAGATATAAATTTATAAACAAGAGCAGCAAATTACATTATAAATACGTTATTCGCAAAAATATGTAAATTTTTAATTTTTTTAATAATGCTAAAATCAATATATTGTCAACTGATAATGATAGATTGATTTTAGCATAATCTAAATACAACTATTTTATTCCTAAAACTTAATTAATATAATACATAACTTTTATAAAAATATTTGCGATTGAAAATATATTACATATTATACAGACTTGCTGTTAAATAAGATACTAACTACGTAATTATAATATACAATAATCAAGTCTCTGAGCTAGCAGTAGACTTTTCTTGTAACATTTTACATGCAGCAGATAAAATATTGCTTGATTTTGCAGATCCACTTGAAAGTTTCGAACTTTGTAAATAATGAAAAAATCGATTGCCTCTTTTGCTATTTAGTTGATTTCTAACTTCTTCAGCTCTACATATTGTTCGAATATTCGAAAGATAATCTACAGCTAGTGCACGTCTATCTAATGTATATGAGGCAATTTGTGATAGTGCTAAATCTACACCATGATTTATTTGTTTTTTAGTCAATAACTGATTATTACTTGTGTCTACTTGATTACTTAATTTTTTAAAATCATTTAAAAATAATGTCTGTACTGCATCACTTAACCAATTACCTATTTCTAAATTCGTACTTTCTAAGCTAGAATAAGAATTTGTATTTTCAATAAGAGACATACTAGGTTCACTATTTAAACAAAATAGATGTGAAGTGGGATCTTCAATATTAATTAAAGTTGATAATAACGTAAAATTGTCTAAACTATTAGCTAGATTATTTAAAATATTGTCATTAATTGTTTTATTATCAGATTTTTCCTTTTTTTTTCTACTTTTTTCTGCCCTGATTGCTGGTTTATAAATGTGAGTTCGCATATCCTTCCATGTTAAATTATTAAAAGTCAAAGAATGAAGTGAGATATTTTCTTTACCAGATAATAATAAATATTGCAAATGTAAAAGAGCTCTCCTCAGATCTCCACTTTCGCATAATGCCTAAAATACGAATTAAAAAAATCATTAATATTACTTATTTACTTAACACGTAATAAACGTATTATTAAATGTACTTACATCAGCACAACTTTGGGAGATCTTACAACCTGTTTCAGCCAGTGCAATAAGTTGTAATAGAGCTGATACTCTTTTACCAGCAACTGATTGAAAATCTATCCGAAATTGTTGTGGTGCCATTTTAGATAAATGAGAACATGTATCTCTGAGAGTCATGACAATTGGACGTTTTGTATTAGATGCCAATTGAAATGTAGCTGATATAAAACCTTCATCTTCTTCGAAAATTAAGTCTACATCTTCCATAAAAATTAAAGAGTTTTGTGAAATTTTAGTTGTTTTATCTGTTTCTTTTATTACAGAGATAAATGTATCTTTTAAATCAGATTTTTTTACTCTATGAGATTTTGTTGCTTCTTCAAAATCTTTTAGAATCTTTTTTCCAGTTCTTTTTGATGACGCATTTACTTCTAAAACTCTGTAAATTTGAAAAATAAATTTTAGATAATTTTACTTTTTATTAAAATTCTTTAATAAGTAATAAAATATCAATCTTACTTGTAGCCTAATTCTTGAGCAATCGCATATACAGTTGCTGTTTTTCCACTACCATGTGGTCCAACCAATACTGCTACTTGATTTTGTTCTACATTGCTCGATGAACTAGAGTCAGAAACATAAAATTCTTCGCTACTACTGTAATCATCGTATTTTTTTGAAGATTTCCAACTATCAAGCCAGGATTTTAATTTTAATGCAGCATCTTCATTGCCTACTACTTCTTCAGTACTATTAGGTTTATATTTATCAGTCCATAGATTATTAAGTATTTCATTTGGTAAAGTTTCGCATGGCTGCTTAGATTTTTTTTTATCAGATTTTCTTGTTTTTGGAGTTCGTTTTGAAGTTTCAGGTTTCAATAACTTTGATACATAGTTCCATAAAGATGATGTATCTGAACAAAATGACTGTATTTCTCCTAATGTAGTTTTAATATCTGATTTTAGACACTTGTAAGAACTTTCAGAAGAATCTATGTTATTTATTGGTTTTAAAATTGTTTTAAAATATGATAAATCAAACAAAGGTTCAAATTTACTTTCTCTTTTTAATTCAAACCTACACCTTTGATCTATAATTGTGTCGGTTAAAGAAGTCTGTGTAATGTGACTGATTTTTGGAAAAGGTAATATTGCAGGTTCAACTACTACTGGTTTTCGTTTTTCATTACTCTTATCATTTTCTTGTATATCTGATTGTAAAAATAAACGACGTGCTGCTATTGTTTCAGGACTTGGTTTGACTTTTTTTGTAAATAATGGTGCAAGTTTTTCTTTTGATTTTCTTTTTAAAGAATCATCTTCAATTATTAAACATTCATCATTATTTTTTTGTTCTGAACTTATATTATTAGTTTCGTTTTGTTTAAGTGTAGAATCCTTTAATTTTTCATTGATTTCAGTCTTTACTTTTTCAGTCTTTGATATTTCCTCATCATTAGTTTTCAGGCTTTTTCTTTCTTCTTTTTTATTTTTTTGAATACACCCATCTAATGAAGAATTACTTAAGTCTGTTTTTTTATTTTTCATTGGTAACAATACTTTTGGAATTTTATCACTGCTGTCTTTTAGAGATTTTGATGATGCAGTTGGTGTATATATGTCATCCTCATCCGTAATACCTGTAATTATTTTCTAGTATTAAACAAATAACATATATTTAATAAGATTGAGAGAATTGTGGAAGCAAAATCAGAGATCAAAGTGTTAAAGATCATTGCCATCAACTAGAACATTTCTAGGAGACTATCGTGCTTCTTTTATCATCATATAGTACAATTCTGTAAAATATATATAATAATTAAATAATATTATCAAAATTTACCTGTTGTATTTGAATTCATATTTGATTGAAGTTGAATTTTTAATGACCATTTTGGTTTGTTTTGAACTTGAACAGGAGACTTTAATTTATCAGTTTTTGGTGACAATGTTAAAGTTTCTGACTGTATTAAACAAATTTCATCAAACTGTATTGGCAAATGTTTCAAATTTGATTTACCTTTTTTTTTTGAAACATCTTTTTGTTTGCTAGAGCTAGTACTGTTTGCTGTGGTTAATGATAAATTTTGAGGTGTATGAACTTCTGCTTTAGTAGTAACTATTGTTTTCTTGAGTCTTTCATTCTCTAATTGTTCTGGAGTTGCTTTACTGAAAATTTGTAATTAATAGTTATTGGAATTATTTTATTATTTGTTGTATCTGAATAAATTTATATAAATTATTTTGCATTTACCTGAAATAATTTAATAAGTTGCTTGAACGTTTCATACTACTAAGATCATCATTTTTTGGACAATTTTCATCACTTTGATTGATTTCTGAATTTTTATTTGGTTCAGTAATAAACATTTTTTTTCTTTTTTCTAATCTTTTTTCAATTTTTGCAGATTCTTCATCCTCTAACATTTTCCGCTTTGAGTATCCCCTTTTATTAGCTAATTCTATTAATTTTTCTGTATGCTTTTCTTTATTATTTTCAATTTTCTTATCCAATACTTTATTATCCTACAAAAATTAAATACTTTATAAACTATAATATCAATTATTTTAAGTAAACAACTTGTACAACTTTAAATCATTTTTACAAATAAGAATTTTTCAATCATTTTTTATTTTTAAAGATATACAAGATTATTGAAAGGAAGTACAAATTTTAAAAGCCATTTAAAATTCTAAGCTCTATTTACAATAAATGCCATAATCTTTACTCAAGCTAATACTCACAGGTTTATTTTCCATTTTCTGATCGCTTTCTTTAGTCTGAGCTTCTTTCAATGTAGACTTATTATCTTTGTTAGGCATCGATTTATTCGACTGGCTCTTAGCTTTTACGTGAAGACCATTTTTACTTCGATCATTAATCTGCAACTTACAGCCCTTATCCTTGCCGATCAAATCAGACTTTGACAATGTTTTTCCCTTCGGAGTATCTTGACCATCATCTATTTGTCTCCTTTTGGGCTTGGGATAAGGACTGGGCGTCTTATCAACCAAATCGGTCGAGCTCTCCAAGATGTCGCAAACCGTGCCCACGCTGGATTTTCTGGAAATTTTGATTTTCACCCTGCCACGTTTTCTCTTGGCTCTCGTTACTTCACTAATCGCCGTGATGTCTTGGGAGTCCTGAATTTTGGCGCGCTCGGATCTAACCTCTTTTGACGGCACAGACGCGTTCTCGCTGTTCTTGGGCAGATCAGCGAAGTAATGCGTTATGTCTTTCATGCTTGACGAGGATTTTCTTCGATAAAGATAATTCTCAATTGCGGATTATACAATTCTGTCAAAATTTAAACGCTTCAGCAACGTATTCGATGCCACCGTCGCAGAACACAAAACGAACCGCTACATAACACACATTTTGGCGCCATTCGACTGATGTGTGAGCAGCACGCCAGCACGGTCGTAGTGAGCAGTGAGCCCGCGCGCGCGCACACATCGAGACTCAACCTAACCTGACCTGAACGATCAACAATCGCCACCTACTGTCTACTGATATAAGCCACGGTGAAGTTTTAGGCTGATCTAATTCGACTTTTATCACTGTCTTGCGCGTTAGCAGACGAGAGAATATGTCAGGTACGCATGTAAAATTTCATTTGAATTGTAAATAAAAATGATTAATGCTATAAATATTGGAGTACTTAATACAATTGAAAAATGTACAGGCACTTGCAGCAGGAGAAGAAACTTCGACAGCGGGAAATAGTAATAAATATCACGTGAAGAAGTATAAGAGTAAGCGAGAAGGCGTATATGTAGCATACAAACATAGCACTCCACCACTATGGAATTTTTAGTGCATTCTTTTGGTCTTTCGTTTATTTTGGGATTGCTGCTGGCGCTATGGTTCAGAAAACGCACGAAAACGAAAAGCGTCTGCATCGTTGTACTCGGTGACATTGGGAGAAGTCCACGGATGCAGTATCATGCAAGCTCTTTCGCTAGAGAAGGATATTCTGTGGAGATTGTAGGTTACTCGGGTTCACAGCCTCTCAAAGATCTGCGAGACAACCAAAATGTCAAAATCCATTATCTTACTAGCCCCCCAGATTTAAATGGTAATTTGTTTTTAAATTAGTAACTTCTGTCAGATGGTTTGGTAGTTTTAAATTTTGTTCTTAAATGATTGCTTAATATTAATTATTAACAAAACTTATTTCTATAATATTTATGTTTCAGCTTTTACAAAAATTTTTGCCTACGGAATTAAAGTGGTTTGGCAATCTTTTAATCTTTTGTATGTATTGTTTGTAAAATGTAATTCTAGTTTCTTGTTATTGCAAAATCCTCCTGCAATACCAACAATTCCAATATGTTGGTTCTATTGTTATTCAACTCATGTGGAGCTTGCCATTGATTGGCATAATTATGCATATACTATTATGGCTTTGAACCTGGGAGAAGATCATCCTCTTGTTAAATTAGCTACTTCAATCGAATCTGTTTTTGGAGCTCTGGCAAAACACAATTTTTGTGTAACCAAAGCAATGCAAGAGGATTTAGAAAAGAAGTGGAAAATTCAGTAAGTTTTTATTAAATACATTACACTATATAATGTTATGTTTTAAAAAAATTTTTTTAATTTATTTACACATTTTTCATTTATTTTTTTGTTTCATATTTTTACTTAAAATGGATAATTAATTTTAGAGCTAAAGTATTATACGATCGACCAGCAGAAAATTTTCATCCAATTACACTTGAAGAAAAGCATGAATTATTATTAAAATTAAGTAAAAAATATAGCATATTTAAAGGCTTAGAAGAAAACTCTACAGTATTTACAAAAATAAATTCAAATGGAAAGGCTGAACTGCGAACTTATAGGCCAGCATTGATTGTATCAAGTACTAGCTGGACTGAAGATGAAGACTTTTCTATTCTATTAGATGCTCTTAATGGTATATAAATTTTAATTATCTATAAAAAATGTCTATTTTTTTTCTAAAAGGTTGTCTCGTTTTGCAGATTATGAAATTGAGTGTGAAGCAAGTGAAGAAGTAAAGTTACCTAATTTAATATGTGCAATAACAGGAAAAGGCCCTTTAAAAGAATTTTATGAAGCTATAATAGAAAAAAGAAATTGGCTTCACGTTACAATAATTACACCTTGGTTAGAAAATGAAGACTATCCTAAATTATTAGGTAAATATTAGAAATACTCTACTAATGTTTTATGATACAATTTCAATTAAAGCATTTATCATTACAAATTAACTTTTAGCAAGTGCAGATTTAGGAGTATGTCTTCATACATCTTCAAGTAACTTGGATTTACCAATGAAAGTTGTAGATATGTTTGGTTGTGAATTACCAGTATGTGCATATAATTTTAAATGGTAAGATGAGCAAAAGAGGATATAATGTCGTTAATTTTTTAATTATTTATGACTATAAATTTTTTTTAGTTTACACGAGCTCGTTAGACATAATGAAAATAGTCTAGTTTTTTCTACTGTAAAAGAATTAGCTGAAGAGTTGAAATCATGGTTTTCAAATTTTCCTAATGATTCTGGACAACAACAAAAGATTACTCAGTTTAAAAATGAATTAGCCACGTTTCAGCAACTTCGCTGGCATGGTAATTGGACAAATGAAGTACTGCCTTGTTTTGAATGTTAATAATGTGCCCTAGTAGTGTTTGCTGAAATTTGATTTATTTCATTCATTTATATTTAATGATTTTGTTCATTGGTTCAATTTTGTTTTAAAAGTCATTTGTATAAAACGTTTACAAAAACTTTTTGTGATAATATTTACTGCTAATATATTTATATCTTAAATAGAGCTTTGTATTATCATTAAATATAAATGCTTTATATTTTAAAGCTTACTGAATTTTTTTTTTAATTTTATTCTTATTTAAATTAATTTGATATTTTCTTTTTTTCATTTTTTATTAAATACTACTGAAGGACAAATATTTATAAATTAAAATTTTTTGAAAATTGCATGGTGAAGTACTTTGTGTGAGATTAAATTTATAATTTTTTATAGATTTTGTATATTGTTCACGTGAAAGTTTTCTATGTATATTATTAAAAGAAAGTACAAAAAATTAATGATTACAAAATCCAATAAAAAGTAATCGTCTCTCATATTTTAATTATAATATTGTAATTAATGAAACTAAAAATGAAATTTTATTTAGCACATACTAATTTATATAAAAAATAATTTATGAAATAACATTTATTGAATTATTGTTAAAAGCTACAGATTTTAATCTAACTTATTTTCTACCTTGCTAACTTTTTTAAATTTGTCTGCTAGATAAGAGTAGTAAAAGTAAAAGATAATGTAGATAAATAACTAAACGTATAAGTTTTGCAAAACAGTTAGAAAAACAGTTGAAGTTAGATTTATTTGAAGAAATAATGTACATTTGTATACTAAATATTATTAATTTAAACATTATTTAATACTTCAGTACAATACAATTATAATATTCAACACTAAATATTATTAATTCAAACATTATATGGATGTAAATTATAAAAAGGTAACAACAAATTATTTACTTTCATTTTACGTCAATAGTGTTTTATAATTAAATTTTGTAATCAGGTTTACAAGTAAACAACAATCTTATCTGGTTTATGCTTTTTTATTTTTCTGTATTTATGCAAAATCATTATTACTTATAATTATAATTTTGTACTTATATTTTTTCAACCCTAGGAATAATAGTTTGTAATACAACACACCAATTACTGCTACTTATCAGTTACTTCTGTCTTAACACTGTGTACCTGTAATGGAATGGTTACAGCACTGATATAAAAAATCAATAACTATTGAATGACAGCTTTGTTTTAGTTCAATTGCTTACTAGCCTGAAATACTAACATTTCTAAAAAATGGGTATGTTATCAATCTAATTAGCATAAATCAGTTGATTTTCATTATTATACATATTATATGATTATAAAACAGTGTTCGTATAATCTGTAAATTTATTTACAAACTACAAAATGTATTACAAAATATCTATTACTTTGGTAAAATTTTGTAAATGATTTATTACATTGAATGAGCACATATTTAAAATACTTAAACCAAAAGACGTTCAATTTCTTGCTGAATAGCTTGAATTTGTGGTTTTAACTGTGAACCTTCATTTACTGTGACGGAACATGCCACAACAGGCCGCGATACACCACAAGCTCTTCCAAGAGATTGTTTACTTCTTACAAATACATAAGGAACATTTTTATCCTCGCATAGCAATGGCAGATGGAGCAAAATTTCTAATGGTTGAGCATCAGCAGCCATAACAATGAACTCTGCTAATCCACGATTAAGGGTTTTAGTGGCTTCATTGGCTCCTTTTCTAAGTTGTTTGTAGTTCAAAGCTTGTTGTACCAAGTTCAGAATTTTTGCTGTAAGAGTAGCATCTGCCAATGGATAGGCTTTAGGATTCACTTCGTCAGTCTGAAATAAATATTTAAAAATTGAAATAAAACCAAAATTAATAAAATAATAGTTATATGTTAGTTCAGTATAAAATAAATTTTTATTCTTTATTTAAACTTTTATTAATGACGAATAAAAAATTATAAAATTTTTTATCTATTAGCAAAAATAAAAAATTTATTTGTTACAACTTTAACAAGTATTGAATTTAACATTGAAAAGTAAACATTAACACGTGCTGACGTTAACCTCAAAGAGTGAAATTTGATATTAAATTAACTTACCATGATTGAATATTGATTTATTAAATTCTAATAGTGGAACGTTGAGTAGAATAAATTCTGAACCTCTCGGCGATTATTTTTCAATAATATCGCTTCACTGAGGAACAGTAAGCGCAAAACGATTTAAAACACAATCGGCGATCACCACGCGGTCGCACTCAGTATTCTGTATTATGCATGTATATATAAAAGTATAATTTACATTACTAGCCTCTGACCACAGAGTGCGCTACACGCGCACGGCACTAACCTACCTTACTACTGTACTGAATGATCTGCTTATAACTTGTATACTGTGTTACTGATTGATCAATTTTTAGAGATTATTCAATCAGCAACGCAGTCTACAAGTATTCAATATTCAAGTATATAAGAAGCCAGGAGAACTGAATACAGTGAAAAAACTATGTAGAGGACATCTAGCAATTGCAGTTCCTTCATAGTCAATTATGCCTTTCTTTATGTTTTATACAGATTACTTTATTACTTGCCACTTGAGCTTATAAATGCGGTATTTCAAAACTTTAGAAGTCGTCTACATTAGTTTATCGTAGGTATCGTATTCTGCATCACTTTGTTGTAATACACTGTGCGTGCTGTTACTGGTAATTGCGTTACTCATTGACTGGTTTTCAAAAATTTAACAATTAACAATGCTATCTATAAGCATAATTATGCAGTGCTAATCTGGACAGTCTCTTAGGAAGTATATTGTACATACCTAAATTTTCTGCTCGTTCCAAACATTTTTTAAAATAATAGTTAAATAGTTAAATAGTAAATCTAACGCGTCCTATATCTAATATAACCTAAAATTAATAATTCTCGCGCTTATTCTAAAACGACTAGAGTTGAACCTTTTAAAGAGTTTTTTTCTTATTCTAATTTTTTGTAATCAAATCAAATACCTATAACAATCTTAAAATCTTAAAACAATCTCAAAACAAAAAGTCAAATGTAAGTCAATTTTCGCGCTCATTCTCTCACTCATTCTAAACGACCAATCAGAGTCGAGCCTACACTTATAGAGGCTTCAACTTCCTGTAATAACTTTTAGAAGGGAAAAAATTGTAAAAAATGTATTTTTAATTGTTTTTGAAAAGTAAAAAATGAGATATTCAATTTAAATGAAATTATTCTTTTAAGTAAAAAAGTAACAATGTATGAGGACATACGCATAGAGAACGATTAATATCTCCGTTATTTTATTTCATTTTATGAATGTTAATTGAATTTTTTATGAAATAATAAAAAGAAATTAAATGTCTTTTTGGTTTATTGATTTTTATATTTTATTATTTGCTAGTCTGATTATTATCGCATACGTTGATAGTAGACTATAAAAGAATTTCTTTCAATCTCATTCAATCCATGATAAGATAGAAGCGTTAGTCGAATAGGTAGTCGTTAATAGTAACGACGTTTCATGTTACAAAAACTTTACTCAAGATGAATCACTTCAAAGCTTTAACAAATTTTTTTATTCTTGGAATTTTGTTAATTAATAGCTCATCTGTATTTACAGCCAAAGGAAAATCACAAATTAATGATCGCCCTATTATAGGTAAGTCTTTTTTACGTGAGTAGTTCAAACCGAATATTTTTTATCTATTAGCAAAAATTATTTATCAATTATTTGTTATAATAACTATAAATGTTAAGTTTACTAAAATTTAAAAATATTATGTGCATATCATGGGCACTCGCAGGCATGTTTGTAAAAGGTTATAAAATCTGAGATTTTGAAAGTGTTATATAAATAACAATATAATCGTGACTCATCAATATCATCCAATAAACGCTCAAATAAGTATAATAACGCTAACCAGCATAGATATGTTTTGAACAATAGATTAATGCAATAATTTATATTTTCTTATTTTAATTTTGAATGAAATTTATGTAATACATGAAATACATTTTAAAAATGAAATAGATTAATTGTTTTATATGTGATTTCACTCAGCACAATATATTGAGCGCATTTGTACATTTTAAAGGGGTGAATTTTGGTATTTATTTGATGAATATTACACTTAAGTGTTAATTTAACTTTTTAAGGTTAGGATGTAAGAATAAATCGAACTGATCGAGTGTCTCAACAATTTAGGGGCTGTCTTAATAGAGACACGGACCACGTCACATCTACTTGTAAAAATGTTGTTGTCCGGACCTAGCGGAAATGAAAAATGTGAGAAAATGTGAATAACAGTAGATAACTGTTAATAATTGTAATATAATGTTATTCACAGTCTTTAAAGGTTAACAGTTATTTTCAATTATTTACATATTGGTTAAATATATATTCTGAACATGGAGATTCTCATAAAATTATTTACGCAGTCATTTATAGTTATTCGCAGCTATTCATAGTTATTTACAGTTATTAACAATTATTAACAGCTACTGACAGTTATTAACAGTTACTTAGAGTTATTTACAGTTACTTACAGTTATTTACAGTTACTTACAGTTATTTACAGTTATTCACAGTTATTCACATTTTCTTTAAATAAACTAGATCATACGGCCGCTACGCGGCCGGAGATTAGATTACCTACAGTTAAAATTGTCAACAAAAACAAATAAAAAAACAACAAAAAGAAAGCATCTTCTCAGCCAATCAGACAACGAATAAACTTTCATCAATAAAATACACATTAATTTTTTATAAAGGGATTGTACATAGCGGAAAATAAAACTATAAATATCTGTAAATAACTGTAAATAACTGTAAAAAAACTGTAAATAACTGTAAATAACTGTAAATAACTGTAAATAACTATAAATGACTGTAATCAACTGTAAATAACTCTTTTTAACACCTCCACTTTCAGAATACATATTCAACGAAAATGTGAATAACTGTAAATAATTGTTAATAATTGTTAATAACTGATAATAACTGCTAATAACTTTGGCTTCTGTCTCTAATTAAACATTATATTACAGTTATTAACACTTATTTACAGTTATTTACAGTTTCTCACATTTTTGTTTTTCGCTAGGGGGCATCTAAATTGAGTTCGTGATCTATAGCGGAAAGAGAACAGACGTTATCAAGCAGATATTAAACTCGGTCACAATTCTATCAGCCGTAATGTTAATTTGAATTTTTGAATTTTTGTTGAGGTAAGGTTATAAAAACACTCTCCGTCTCATTCTTTCTCACGATAAAACAAGCCGTGACTAAACTTACTTCAATAAAATTTCAAAAATTCAAATGAACATTCCGACAGACAGAATTGTTACCGATTGTATGTACATATGTATTACATTGTAGCTACTTGATAAAGTCTATTCTCTTTTTTCATCGATCATGAACTTAGTAGATGCCGGACAACAAAATTTTTATAGTTGGGACGTGGTACGAGGTATGCGTCTCTACAAAGTTAAAAATTTTTCATCATTTTGTCCGTAATTGTTCTTTTAATGCTTTTATTATATATTTTGTGAAATATTTTTAATTGTGTATGAAGACAGTCCCTTAGAAATTCATTCATTTGGGATCTATAAATTATGATTATAGATTTTGGTTTTTTTTTCAAAGTTATCGTTTAGAAATAATAAATTATTCTTATGTAAAATGATAACTAATTTGTGTCCTGTACACTGTGGTAGATCTGAAGAGAACGCTGGAACCGGCAGGCGTGACCTGTTTTATTAACAATAGTTTTTCAAAGTTTTCTATTTTATAATTTAATGGATTCTTTTGAAAATTTGTAAAAGGTCTCCAAACGCATAGAGGAAGCGCGCTCAGGTATCATTTTTAATATAAATCACATTATTATTTTATATGTATAGAAAAAATGACATATGATTGCGATCAAAACGCTCTAATAGAGTAGAGTTTGTAGTTACAGAAAGAACCAGCAATATTTTTTGTTACATTAAATTTTTGGAATTTTCCATACCTGAGCGCGCTTCCTGTATGTATTTAGAACAATTTCCCAAATTTTCAGCTTAATTCCTTAAGTTATATAGTAGAAAACTTAGAAAAACTATTGTCGGTAAAACAGATCACGCCCGCTGGTTCCGGTGTCCTGTTAAATTATATAGTAGAAAACTTTGAAAAACTATTGTCGGTGAAACAGATCACGCCCGCCGGTTCCGGCGTCCTCTGAAGGACTTTTAGGAGAGACAGTTACTAATTATTTGTAAAATTGTTTGTTTTTACATATATATAAATATAAATGGAATGAACTTTTGCAGTAGTACAAATTGCGTAACTAGTGCGTAAAGTTGCCAATCACATTTTCGCTCCGTACTCAAAATCACGAAAGTGGTATTTTCGGCCTGGATATGGTGAAAAATAGTATGCGCACCACGGGAGGAAATAAAGAAAGCCTCAGATCGCATGTTTATTGCAAAAATTTACAAAATTTACATGCGATCTGGGACATTCTTTATTTTTCCTCCCTAGGTACGTAATGTACTATTTTGTAATTTTTATAGCATATTGTAAATTATTATTAATTATTATTATTATTAATTATTATTATATTATTAATAATAATTAATTCATGCATTTATTATAATAATTTGGACACAGAACTCCTATACGTAATATTGCATTTTTCTAGCTTGTATAATGAAAAACACGACTTTTTAAAACACTATTTAAGCGATTTTTCCCTCTTAAAAGTGAATATAGAATAGTATTTAAGAATTCAGACGACGAATCTCAGAATAAGTAGTGGGCGCAAAATTTATTTTCACACAAATTGTTATCGTTTTATAAAACATACAATATACTTACTCTCTAACAGTTAAGGAGTAAATCCATATTAAAATTTACTCTCAGCTATGTTTATTCCTAAGGAATAAGTTTTGGTAAGGAGTAAATTTTGGCATGAATTTCCTAAAATTTCAGAGAATACTATTACTTATATTATCTTTTTTTTTAGTTTTTATTGCGAAAATGCAAAATGAAGCTTTCGCATAATATTTTATTCTTAAATTTCATCGGTTTTCAAGTACACGCTACGTTATAAAACATATTTTAAGAAAAAGTCAGAATTTTTCAATTAAACTTAACAATATACAGAGTTTTTGCAAATATACTATGATTTCTCTTTATATTGTTATGTATTGGTTCTAACTAAAAAATCACACCTTTGCTTCTGTATTTTAAATAAAAATAAATAAATTAAAAAAAAATAAGATATGCGTTATTAAAATTCCTTAATTCCAACAAAAAATACAAAACAAGGTCATTTTTCTTTTTTTTTTCGAAAATCTATTAGGCAACCAGAGTAAAATATATTCAATAACTTTTTCGAAATGTAAAGAATTAGAGTAAAAAAAAAATATACTCATCGCAGATTTTTTAATGGACTTGAAATTTAGTATAGTATTTTTAAATTACCCATAAACAATATTCGACGATATAAAATAAAAAATAATGTGCATAGCAGTACATACATAAATTTGCAGCGATTCGTGATCATTTTGATTAGTATATGAAACTTTTTTTATATAAATAATTAAATAAAATAGTTGATCCTCATATGAAGGTATTCTAAGTATTGAAAATAGATGGAAGTAAGATAGTAAAAGCCTAGTCATCAAAACAAACCATTTTATTCGTAATTTCTTTAATATAATAAAGCAATTAATAGAAGTTAAAGCAATTAATAGAAGTTTTGATTTTTATTATGTGGATTTATTCTGTAAGACTAACACTAATATTATATCGAAGTAACGCTTGACTTTATATTCATTTCATCTTATTTATGAAAATAAAACAAATGATATAGTTCAACCTATAGTGTTAAAATTAATTATTTCATGAAATACAAGTTTTTAGAAAAATATTATAAAATTTAATATAATATTCTCTTGTAAATTGTACCGTATATACAAATGAGTCAAAAAACTTTTTTAGAGATCATTCTGGATTATTTATCTATTTAATTACTCCATTAATAAGATTATACTCATTTCTGTGAAATTTTTCAGATTACATTTGATGTATTTGCGTTGTGCGAAAGGTAAGCTCCGCTAATGAGCAGCACAGTATTTTGTAATGATTTCATTCTGTTAAAACGACTGACATACGAGAACTCCCCTTTAATGAAGTATCTCCTGTGTAATTATCAAACACAAAATTTTTTGATTTAATCAAATGAATTATATAGACGGCATTTCATTATTTTATTATAAATATTAAATAAATATGAAATAAATCAATAAAAATTATGGGCGAAAACTGAAATTATAGTGATAAAAATAAAGTGTAAAAAAATTTTAGCGAAATGACGATTAAGAATCTGTGAAAGCACGCGCTACATGGGGGCTATGATAAGTCTAACAGTGCGATTTAGGCTGTCCTGATTTAGAGGCGCAGTTGCACATCGTAAAATGTTATATGTAAAAAAATTAAAGAGTTCAAACTGCTTTAACTTTGAAATTAAAGATAAATAAAAATAAAAATTAAAAATTCAACACTCTAATTTTTTACAGTATTCATTCAGGTTTTAAAATCCACCCAATTCCACAAAAGGAAAAAAAATCGATGAGAAGAACAGTATCAAAAATTTGAAAGTGTTTCCTCATATTTAAGTATAAATCTAGTTTACTTTCCTACAGATAACTGAACTTCGCGGTTAAATTAATCAATGGAGTTATTATTTGACCTAATATATATTTAATATTTTAAATATTCTCAATTTTTTCGTCGAGAGCATGTGAATCTTAAAAACAAGTCAATTTAAGTAGTTTTCGTTGCAAAGTCCTAAATCTCGATGGACACCATTAACCACAATGAAATTACTTCCTTAATTCAGATATCACTTTTTAAAGAGGGTAAAATACAGTTTTTTTTAATTTATAAAATTTAACTTTCGCATTTTTTAGCAGTTAACCAATCAAAATTTTCTTACAGAGTCGACATTTTTCAGGTTACAATTTTTCTAAGAAAGGTATTAGTAATTTTTTTCTTAATTTATTTATAGTAGCATCCCCTGGGTAGGTATTAATGATTACAATTGGATAGGTGTTTGTATGTAATCGTTGGATATCGCTGATACTTAATAAGGATAATTTCACGTTGATATAATTGATCTTTGAGGTACTCCATTTTTTGTCAGAATCATAGATAGATTACCGTCCAGTCTGACCTGTATGCTTCGATTTGTTAGGAAATGTTTTATAAAATGATTCGTATTACTAACAAATGTATTTAGATTTTTAAATATTTTAAGGATTCTCTTTCTCCTGTATGGTGTTGATATACTAATGCGTTGCATGCCTATACTAATTATTTCTAGGGATACTAGACAATTGTCGATAGATTTGTTCTGATAAGCTATTTTGGAATTTTATGATAATATTATTTTTATATTATTATTATGTAAGATATCATCTTAATCTACTAATGATGAGTTTGCCTAAAATTTTAGTAAAAATTATAATAATAATTGTTTAACAAATCTGGGGTGCACTTAAGGACAGACAAAATAACATTTAAATAATTTATAGAAGAATTCATTGTTATAATACGTTAACTCATTAAAAGAAAAAAAAACAATTTAATTAACAGAATCAAGTCTAATTGCCATCCACAATGACGACGACAAATAGGCTGATTATTCGCTTGAACGGATGTCAAATGACGATTACATAACAACTTTTCCGTACCCCGTTAGTTCGAATACGAGCTGATGATGCAATGTATTATTGCATATCAGCATTTCGCCCACTTATCTCAATAATTATTGGATATATTGCATTATCTGGTTAGAGCTTAACTTAATGCGCATTTTTCTAATCTTCCGATAAGCTTTTATATTGTAAAAATAAGAATAACTTTAAAGTGAAAAGAAAAGTTTTGTTAAACAGCCATAAATTTATTTTAAATATCTTTAACAATTACGAAGCAAAAGTGATTTATATAATTAATTCCTCGAAAAAAAGTTTTCCATTTTTCTCTTGTTATTTTAGGCAATATAAATTGTCCAAAAAAATTTTTTTAAAAAATCTCGAATGAGCTCAGGGTTTCTGTAAAACCAGAAAAATCAGGAATATCGAAAATTCTTCTGAATTTTTTTTCAGATCCAAAAAATGGGAAATTAGTAGATGGATTTTAAAAAATCAATGTAAAAATGAATGTAATTCACTCGATGAATCCAAGTAAAAGAAATCGAGATTCATTTTCTCGACTCACGCGAATCTTAATTCCCTCAAATGATTCCTGAGAATCGGCAAAATGAATTGCGATTCCCTAGATCACTTTAGACCAAAAGAATCGACATTCATTCTATTGATTCATGCGAATCAAAATGAATCCCCATTCCCACACTTAATAATCGGCAAAAAATTCACGATTTCTTCGGCGAATATTGATATTTGATGAACTTAAATTAAAAAAGAAAAATCTTAACGTGGCCGTATTAGTATATATTCGATATAAATCATGAATTTTTGTATTTATATTATTGATTTTACAATGTGCTAGCAAGTGTATATGGAAAGAATGTGGTTTCGGGAGGCAGCAGCAATTTTAAAAAAAATTATTTCGAACTCAAATACTCTGGTATCATCAATAAAAAAAACACCATAACAACCTCCTTTGTTTTTTATTCGATTATAACAGACCTTGGCTTATTTTTTTCCTTACGAAATTTCAGAGGGTTACCACAAGTATTGTAGTAATAGCGTTGTAGATAAGGCACATCCTTTAATTGTTTACTTAAATTTATGAAATTAACATATTTTTAAGTAAACAATCAGACTTTGTGCCTTATTTATAAATATTTTATTACTAAAATACTCGTGGTGACCCCTCTGAAATTTCGTAAGGATCAAAATAAGTCCAGGCTCATTAAAATCAGTTAAAAACAAAGAAGATTGCAATGTTTTACGTTTTTCTTTTATTAACGATAGCAGAGTATCTGGAATTTAAAATAACTTAAAAAAAATTATTACTAATTCCTGAAACTGCTTTCTTTTAATATAAATTTGCTGATGCATTGTAAAATTAATAAAAAAGAAACAAAAAAATCTATTATATATATCATATCATCGTTCGTAACGAAAACTAGTACTTTTTTCCAATTTCCGGCGAAGGCTGCAAAAGTATTAATGCGTGGAATATTACTAATAATACTATTACTAATAATAATAATAATAACAATAATAATATAAAGAAAAAATATTACTACTAATAATATTACTAATTGAATATGTAATATAGAATAAGACAATATTCACTTATGAAATAAGATAAATACAACCACAATGTATAAATTCTCATTTTTAAAACGAGGAACAATAGAATTTTACATCCAATGAAATACATTTATGGCTTTTCATGATCAGTTCAGTTCAGAAAAAAAGTTCAGTTTTCGTAATTTCGTGAAATGAAGGGATTTAATATAATTCTATGGCTTTCGATTAAAACCAAATAAGTCAATTTTTTTGAAAATCTACCAGTCCCTGTGGCAAGCTTTGAAAATTTCTAGTATTTGCGGTGAGGGATGGAATATACTACTTTTCGTTAGGATTGACAATATATACTTATAGGGCCACTCTAATGTATAATTCGATTAATTAAGTCCTCAGAGTAACTGTTTTCTGATGAATCGATCGCCTTAATACCTAGAAAATGATTATCGAAGGAAAAAATTTAAATTATCATAATGTTACATGGTGATAACACAGTAAAAAGTTTTATGTAAATTTTATTTAAGAAAACAGAAAATTTGTGTAGTTTTTGTGCACAAGTCAATGTATATAGAAATAATTTTAAAATAATACAAAAAAAATAATTTAATTAAACTTCAAAGTAAATAATCAAGTCTCTCATTTCTTTCAAATCAATTATAATAATTGCGATTGACATATTTTAATTCACAGGAATTTAGCAAAGAAATCTTTATGTTTTTCTATACATATGTATTTTTCTAAACATTCGCGTTATTCTATTCACGGAAATCGAACGAAGGAATCCCGGCTCGTATTTCCAGATAAAGCAAATCGCGATTCTCATTTCTGTATTTCTAGAAATTGAATGAACGATTCATAACGGAGCTATTCTTTGAGCTTCTATGCAATAGTTCGCATATACAAAAGTACATTTATACGAATTGTCTTCAAGATTTACTATTCTAGCACACTTCTAAAAAAGTCACAGGCATGCCTCATGTATGATATCATGGTTTACAAACTTTTTAAAATTATAGTTTATTTTTGTTAATTTCCATAATGTTTCTAGTTAAGTATGTAGATCCTTATCATTTACATAAAAAGTAAACAAAAACGAGTTTTAGAGGTTAAAATACATTCGACATAAATGAGAATCAGGAGATAAATTCGGCCTTGTGTTAGAATCAATATTCACAAGTGCATCGAACAATTTTTGTTGATATAGTGGGTTTAATTGCATTTAAAAATCTAGCAAAATGCGTAAAGTGCTATTTTACGCAGACTGTACCAAAAAATATTTATTATGAAAGTTTGTTTTATTAAAAAATAAGATTAAAAAAGAGTAACAAATTTATTTCACAGATTTGATTGTTTAAATAAGTGTTGCTAATAACTAACAATTTATAACGTTGAAAAATTTGACATTGCAATCGAGGGGTGCACATCCCACCCTCCTCCTCTCTCTCTCTCTCTTCCTTTTTTTTAAATGTTATTAAAAAATTTTTAAATGTTTTTAAATTTTATTAAAATTTTTTTTAAATGTTATTTTTTTATAAATTATTTACAAATTTTCAATAACTACATCGTAATTAATTCCTAATGAAGCTACCATCATTATAATTATTTGAAATTCTTTATATGTTCATTCAAAAAAATTTAATAAATAATAAAATGTTATACTAAATATTTGGAAGTTTCACATTTTTGAATCTCAAAAGAATAATTTTTTTTAAATGTTACCTATAGGATTCTCAGTATCTCATTAACAAATTTTATTAAAATAAATCCGTTACTTTTTATATTCGTTTATTAAGTAATTTAGTAAATACTAAAATTGTTTCATATATTTTAGGAATTTTAACTCAAGAGATCAGCTATAAATTAAATCAAGTATACCCAGAACAATTTGATAGTTACGTTGCGGCTTCCTATGTTAAATATGTAGAAAGTGCTGGTGCCAGAGTAGTTCCGATATGGTAATATTTAATTTATTTTTTTAAGAAAATCTATTAGTGACTTTTGATTTTTTTACTTTTTAATAAAACTGCGTATTGCAATACTTTCTAATGTATTTTTATTTGATTTATAACAGAAACATTTTTTTATTCATCAAATTTTTAATTTTGCACGAATATCTTCTTGTCATTACACTCTAAATTTTCTTGGATCATATTTAACAGAAATTACTAGTTAATGAATTACATAAAAATCTGTCAAATTGAATAATAGGTGCTATGTAAATTATAAATGGGTATATGTTTAACATAAAAATATTTCAACAATACGCTAATATATTTGAAAAACATTAAATTGAATACTATACACTTTTGTGTTAAAATTAGATACTACACAAAAGTTAAATCCAATATACGAATCTTTACTTTGTACGTTTTAAAATTTTATTTCAATTGAAAAATGAATAAGATAAATAGGTCTTCGTTGTTATCAGTCACTACATAACATCCTCTTCAAGCAGTTCAAGCATAAGCTATATCACAAGTTTTGTTACATTTATTCTTTCTTCTCAAAAACGATTTCAAATTTTTATTCAGAAAGTTTAAAGTTATCGAATAAAGCTAAAAAAATTTTATACTACGTATAAAATATACAGAAAAGTAATTTACAACATTTTTTTACTTTTTAGGATTGGACAATCTGAAGAATATTACACAGATATTTTGAATAAAATAAATGGGTAAGACATTCGATACATTTATTTAGTATATATCTGTTGTTTCCCGTAATAGCCGAATAAGTCAGAAATTCCAATTTGTGAAAAACATCTAAGTTATCCCTACCGCCTGAGAATATCGTGGAAAAAAGCTCTTGTTGATGCGGCCGAGCCGGTCACCATACAAGTACGAGCCGCGCCGAACGCTGCTTAACTTGAAAGATCGCACGGATTTGCAACCAAGAAGCCCTCCAACGACGTCTCGCTGTTTTATTTTTTTCTTGTTGCAAACTAGTCAAACATTCGAGACATTCGAAAAGGTTGGAAATGGATTTGGAGAACTGGATAATATTGGACTTAATCTTTTTTATGGTTTTCGTTACTAATTTTACTGAATTAATAAGAAAAACGCTCTTAAAAGCAACTGTACAAAAACAATTAGTATTTTGTAAAGGCATACTTTATTTCAATTACTTTATTATATAATTCTAGGGTATTTGTCATATTATATCCTCTCGCTTCCCATCATAACCGAACAAGTCCAGTTTTCGTGATAATTCCTGATAATGATGAAATTAACGGTTTTATATTGAAACAAATAATCAAGATTAGTAGAATAGTTAAATCCAGATAAATAAAAAAATTAAAATTTTATTTACATAGATTTTAGTGGACTTATTTGTTAAGATGGGAACTAATTGTAGGAAAATGGACTTATTTGCTTAAAGCCGATGTGATACCTCTATGAAATATCAACTTTTCAGACTTTAAGACTACGAATTCTATATGAAAGTAAAGCCCTCAAGCCCCCCCTCCCCCACCCCGCCTCTAAAAATGGTGTAAACTCAATTTTCAAGATTTGTGATTTATTCAGTTATTCCGACAAGCTAGAGATATATTTACCTATATTAAATGTTAGATTAGTAGAAGATTTACTACTTTATTCCCTTATGTTCTCTGACGCTTGATTTTGTAATTTTTTTACATTTTAAGATAAAATATCACTTTAAACAATAGTATATTATATAATATTAATAAATTTTTATCTAAATGTAGAAGCATTTTTAAAATTCAGTATAGGGAATGCGTGCAGTGTTTGTTTGTATAGAATTTTAATATGTAGGATAATTGGGTCTAGGGCTCACAACTTACCTGTTAATGTTATGTTTTTATAGTGTTCTTTTTCCTGGTGGATCAACGTATTTTAACCAGAGTAATGGATATGCTGATGCCGGAGAGATTATATACAGGTAAATACAAAATTACTTAATTATGTTTATGAATATTTTTTAAGTTGGTAATGTGATAAGTTAATAGTCAAAAAATCGAAGAAAAATTTCAAAAAATTGCCTTTTTATATTATAAGTCAACTTGGAGGTAACGAATTTTTTTCGAATGTGTAGGTGAATGCAATCATGCTCAGATAATACGATATAAAAATTTCGGAAAATTTTTAATAATTATCTTATCGAAATTAACGGTCACTTAAATAGTATAAAAAATATTTTTTGATAAATAAAATTCAAATAATATCTTAATTATGTCTGAATGACTTCACTAGCAGGTCGGAATCTTTGCAAAATGATTTTTTGTGTATGTGTCTCATATTTTTTGCAAAATTTTATCGAAATCCGTGACTTGGAGGACAGACACTCTTCTTGTAAGATACGTTTAAAAGAAGGCCTCAATGAGGTCTTGAAACCTAAATCAGTCCTAAATCAGTCCTAAACCAGATTCTAAGAAAAAAGGCATATTAAAGAAAATAATGCAAAAAAGTAAAACTCTATAATGAAAAAAGTCAAATCAAGGAAAAGTAAATTAAAATATCGACAAGTAACGTAATACAGTGCTAAAATGACGTAAAATATTAAAAAATAACTGTTAATAAGGAGAGACAGATAAATGATTACACGAAATAAAAAATGATTCTAGAAAATAAAAAAATAAAAAAAAGATGATATATACTTTTTAAAATACTTTTTGACATTGTAAATATACGCTTTATATTAATTATATTTTGATGTTTTTATTTAAAAATGAGTAAATATAAATATAAATACGTTATTCGTCAACGTGAAAAATGTAGTAGTTTACGAAAAGGAAATTTACA
>JAPYZA010002441.1:0-19360 GCA_030522685.1 Eupelmus azureus | reverse complement strand
ACTGCTAAGCTCCGCCGAGATTAAATTCACGAGATTGCGAGGGAGACGTATATACGCGCGCCTGGGAGGAGAAGAAAAATAATCGCGCCTAGGCGTATGCCGGGGAATGGTGAGGGTGGAGTTACGTTTGAGGGAGAGAGGATTTCTATAGGTCTTTTTGGATTTTTAATTATCGAGTGGTGTGGAAGTGTTTCTGTATTGATGAGTCGGGTCTTATGGACTTTAACTGTTATTACAGTTTCATTAGTTTATGTAACTAGGTCTTGACTAATGCGATCGCGCTATTAATATAGTGAAGCAAGTCAGTCAGCCGTCCTAATTACAGTATACTTAATTGTCTCTTTCCTCATATTGAAAATCAATACTTAATTGTCTCTTTCCTCATATTGAAAATCAAATAAAAATCAGTATAATAATATGAAGTGCTCTTCTATCGAACAGAAATGTAAAATATCAGCAAGCTATTTGTAGACGCAAACGTTTCTCACAAAGCTGAAAAATCCGTCCATATACAGCGTCAAATAATAAACAAACGCAATCTGACGCCTTTCTTCGGCGTTCGATCAGCGACGGAGAAATACGACGAAGGAAGGAAAGAGAAAAAAAGAAAGCGTCGCGAGATCCGAGTCATCCGCAAAGTGCAATTTTTCCCCTTTTGGGGCCGACGAACTCTACCTTTTTTCAAATTTATTTTTCCGCAACTTGTCGGGCTGTGTGCGCGCACATTGAGCCGTCGGCGTCGCGCGTCGCCCTGAGGAAAAATTCAATCTCAGTGGCCAGCGCGCCACGAGAGAGGAGAAAACTCGAGGCGCGCGCGCCGATCTAGTTCGTCGCAGACAGCCGGGGAAAAGGGGAGGATAATAAAATTCCGCGCCTGTTGGCCTGTGATGACTGTCATGCATGAGAATGGAGCTAGGCGGCGCTTATCTCTAATGCTCATTGTTAAGGCTCATTGTCGAGCTTTTACTGTGGCTGTTAAGTAGTCCTGTTATTTTAGCAAAACCTGTAATTTGATTACTTTCTTAATGCAATCTTTGATTTTTTTTTTCATTAACGAATGAATTGAGATTGCCGAAAGCAAAACATTTTTTCATTAACCTAAGTGATATATCTTTTCTCTACGGTTAAAAATTCGTTCAAACACTCATCGTGTGTTTATATTTGAACGAGTGAATATCAGTTACGTATATTGTGTGTAATGCTGTTTTCCTCTGTTAAAATTATTTCTACATACATTGAATTTTACACAAATTGTCTATTTCCATTACATGAACTTTACACAAAACATAAAATCTTCTACAGCGCCAGAAAAACAAAGTTAGCAGAATAAACATACAAACATAAAACCTGAAAACTAATTCAAAATTAACAACGCAACGCTAACTCATAATCCCAAAATCGAGACCCCCGAACAAAGAGCGCAAGAAAGTCAGGGTGACCGATGCGAGTGATATCCCCCTCGGGGCGGCCTGGAGCCTGCACGATAATGCGAAATCTCCAGCCTTACTTAGGAGACCCTCCTAGCTCGCGACAAAGTTTCGCACTCCTCGCCCGTGCAGCGCGGAGCCTTGAAAGCTTAATCCCCGGCTTATTGTACGTGTATATAATTGCCCGCTCTTTCTCGAGTATATATCTCCGACTTTCACGTTGGCCCGAGCTATGCTTGTCCAGGTGTGCGTTGCGGAAAATCGGTTGATCATAAGGCGACGCTGTAATTCATTGCGAATATCGATTTTCGGCTGCGGGACTTGTGTATGTAGCGGACGCAGACGAGTACTTTGAGAATTACGTATATATAAGAACAGCGCTGGCTTTTATACTTCATGAAAAAAGTTTTGCGCTGAAAAATGTTTAGTTCTAAGTGAATTCTCATGCTTCCGGAATGAAAGATTTATTCGGGCTGAGGGAGAAGCCCGGCAGGAGGGGGGATGAAAAACTTATCTTTCCGCATAATACGCGCGGGCTGCAGCGCGAATTGAAGAGGAAAATGAAAAGCCAGTGACGTAATTTGGAGGCGCGCGCCGAGAAGAACGAACAAGAAGATAAAAAATAAACGTGCCGCTGCTCGTCTGGTTAGGTATTCGGAAAAAAATATCGGCGTCGATTTTTTCACCCAGCACTGGTACCGGCACACTAGCGCGCTGCGACGGTAAATGCGGAGAAACGGATGAGCTAGCCAGAGCAGGCGAGAAAGGCGAAGTGTGAGTAACTCGCTGCGTCGCTCTACGTCTTCTCTCCGGCTTTGGAAAATTTAATATGCGCTTACCGTCGTTCAAAACGGGATGAATCGCGGCGTTAGTCGGGCTAAATTTTGAATAGCTACTGCGCGCCTGCACGTCTTTAATTTTCGCACTGCTTACAACCGACTCGCGTGCTTACTATAAGGCGGCGAAAAAAAAGCGAGTTTAAGTAAAGAAAGTGTAAGCACCGAGTAGCCCAAAGAAAATAATAGGAAATAAATCGGAGATTAGCGTTCGCGAGAAAGACGTTAAAAAGAAGAAGAAGAAGAAAGAAGAAGAGAGCTCTAGCAAGGTCCAGGCCCGCTGGAAAAAGTGAGAGGAGGTGAAAAGTAGAGTGAAGAGCCGAGAGTAGAGGGAAAGGGCGTAAGAAAGGAAGTGCGCGCCACGGCGGCAGCAGGTTCGGAAAGAAAGTTTGATAGCAGCCGGGGAGGCGGTATTATCGCTATGCTCGGTCCCCCCGCGGCCGCGCGCGCGATCGTCAAAACTTTCAAATCCCTGCGAGAGCTTTTCCCGGCCCCGCGCGCCCCGTTATAAAGAAATGGCAAATGGTCCGGTGTCCGCGAAAAGACAGGAGCGCGCCTTAATTCGCTGATAATTTTTAACGAGCCAAGTGCGAGAGCATCCCCCGCTGGGCCTTTAATAATTTTATTAACCCACTTGTTCTTTCCTCTCTGGCGATGACTTTCGCCAAGCCATTTACATGCGCATAGCTTGCTCCAGAGCTGGAGGTATACGTGTAGATGTACTCACATTTGCGAAGAGCAGCAGGACTCGGAGTGGCGAGAACGAGCAGCGCGCCAATGAAGAAGAGCCCGAAGCCCCTCGGCAGAAGCTCGACCATGCTGCACTGCTGCTGCGGCCGTTCTTTCCCTCACTTTTTCTCCCTCTTCACTTTCATGAGGCGCCTGTGTACCTGCGGATATAGCGTTTCAATGTATTAGATCGTTACGGCTCTCTGCTCTATTTTTTCTGTGTGTGTTCAGGCGTATCGATTTTCCTCGCTTGATTTATCTATTTTTAAGACTCGCCGCGCGAACCTCGCCGGGAAATTCAATTTCGAGGCGCTTAATTAAGCTAATGTCGACTAGAAAGTCGCCCGCTTTTAAATAACGAGTCGGCAACATTTTCCTTACAAATCCCGTAACGTTAATTGCTCAAAAAGCATTTTGTAAAAATAGCGAGGAGCCGAGCGCCGGGACGGTTCTTAAAAACTCTTCATCGTTTGAAAAGAAACGAGCCAACGAATAAAACCCCAGCCCCACCCCCCGCACGTCCGCTTCCAGCTATCCACGCACCGGGCTCCGACAATTCGTGCCAGAAATTCTCGCGGAATAAACTTTCTTCTTGAGAAATACGAAATACGAAATAAAATAAGTGGAAAACTATTCACCGTACTTTGAATGGCGCCGCTGCGATAGAATACTTTGCATTTTTTTTTTTTTGTTTTTTCGCAAAGTTATACATAATAATTGCTTATATAATGAATTCGTTATTGGCTTTGTAGTACTGTTGCTGAAAGTAAATTAATACAATTTTCCAATTGAAATGAGTACTTGCAGCGCAGTGTTTCTGTTTTTAGTTCGAGTATTTATATTCACTTTTGTGCGCGAAAAATGGGAACAAGTTGTATTGGAAGTTTAAAATATTTTTATAACAATTTTTTTGTTATTTGTGAACAATATATCAAATTCCGTAAATAAAAGATATCTCAGAATAATGAATGAAAACGAAGCATAACAAAATATTTTCTTTTATAATATTGAATTCAATAGTTGAAATTTCGTGCCAAATTTTTCGCGTGAATTTTCAAAAAATGCGAGTAATCCTTGTTTTTTACTTTTTTTTTATTTTGTATTATTTTATAAACTGTTGAAATTGTACTAAAATATAAACTACAACATTGGATACACAATCTCGGAATTTTTATAAAAAAAGAATCTTATAAGATGTAAAAAGGAATAATTTTAGAAACGTTAAAAATCGATGTACGAGTGTAAGCATTATTTTAAATTAATTATTGTAAATAACCCAGATTGACTTGCTTACTTATTCAATGTTTATTTTCGTTCTCACAATAAAAAGAAAAGAAAATAAATAACCAGCACAACAAAGCCGAAACTTATATTTCGTATATCAACGCATGAATTACTAAAAAAAAATCTGAAAAATCGTTACGCAACAAACGGAGCCACTCTAAAATTCGCGCAAACATTTTCTGAAAAAAGCCGGCAAAACTTGATGGAAAAATAATTTGTTTCCCGCCGAGCTTTCCTTTTGACTCAACAATCCGCAAGGCAAAAAAAAGCACGAAGCAGTCTCGAGATACCGTTTGCCACGGCGTGTCTCTCTCTCGAAGTGGAAAAAGTGTTTACGTACTGTCCTTCCCTCGTCTGTGGCGGCGCGGAGTCGAGCCGCCCCTCGCGCGCGCGAGCTTACGTCTGGCGAAAAATTGAGGGTCTCGCTCGTGCCTTATTAAGCAGCGGCAGCCGGCTCTTCCGCGCGGCGGCTCGTGAAAAGAGGGAAATTGCAGCAAGCTGCGGCCAGGAGAACGTAAACGCGAATATATAAAAGATCGCGCGCGCGCTCTTTATTTTTTTTTCTTCCTCTGCTTCTTCCTCGTCTCTCGAGAAAATCGTGTTTGCGTTTGCGCTTTTCCGAGATAGTTTCCTCTGCGGCCGCTCTCTGGCTTTTCGCGATCGAGCTCTTTTTGAAGGAGTGGCTTGAATTATTAGTGGCTAGTTGCCTGAATGAAATAGCGTCTTGCTTCTATTAGAATGACGTTTAAGTTTTTCTTTTCAGCGAGAGCTGGAACGCTGCCCGTCTGACTATACACCGACTTATACTACTAGCTCTACTACTAAGTCTCGACAGTATACGACAGAAGTTCAGAGAAAAAAGCGCGCTAGGAGAGCTCAGTCAATTTCGCAATTACACGATCCGCCGAGGCAAAAGGGCTGGACGTGCGCTCGTCAAAAAGACGTTGTAACAAGAGAAAGAGCGAGCTTGCAAAATCCGAGGAGAAATGTAGCAGGTAGCTAAACAAGTGCAGCTAAGTGGTGTAGCTAGCAGCTAACCAGGGCTCCGGGGGGGGGGGCGCGAAAACTTGAGCGTTTTATGCATGAAAGCCTTTGGGTTTGCTTACAAAAGCAATAGCGGCCGGCAGCGGAAAACTCGACTCGTGTAATCGCGCAAGAGCAACAAAGCTTCGCTGCCCACGAATTACGTTGCGGGTAGCTCGCAGGTTCTCGGATGAGGCGGCTATCATACTTTACTGTGCTGTTTTTGATAGTTTTTGGTTAATTTGTGATGAAAATGTGTTGATTATCGCTTGTTTGTTGGAAAACGCTTGCTGATTTTGAGAGATTGCATTTTGCTGAGTTGGGAAGATATAGTGACTGCTCTAACAGTTATGGAGTGTAATTGTATGCTCGATGAAAGTGTTATGCGCATGAGTATAAGCGAGTAATTGGTTTTAAAATTTTACTGGCATTTTTATGACTCGAAATAAAAAGCACCTTTTTACTTTTCATATTTTATATGTAAAACAACAAATAAAAATGATTTATACACTTACAGCACTGAGCAATTGTATAGTTGCCAAACTCACTAAGACGCGCAATTAAATAAATTCCGTTTCATTCCAGTTAAGCTCTATTTAATGGAAATAAACAACGTATTTATTCTCTCGAATAAACCCACTTTGCAAATAACTTTCTAGGCCATTAAACTAAATTAAAAGACTTCCAGCAGCGATTTCCCACGATCCCAACACCCCCGCCAAATTATTATCAAAAATCCCAATTTACCTAGCTGCAAATTACAACTTCCTCATCACAATTAAACATCCAGCTTCGCACCCGAGCTCTCGCGAGATAAGACGACTACGCCGCCGTTCCGCGCATAATGCCCCCAAGTAAGACGAACGCACATAACACAAAGGTGTTCTCGCAAGCTCCCACAGTAGTCGCGCAAAATTTCATCGTCGCCTCGACGGATCGCGCGGCGCGTGTAACAATTACCATGGGACACCTCCTCTGCCTACCCCCTCACCCTCCCCCAGCGTTACAGCCACGCACACACAGGCCCGTCGAATTTCAAAGGGAGCGCGGCTGGAGGAATTGCGGTAACATGCACAGGTGCAGTGCGGGGGTGGGCGCGGATTAATAGTTGGCGCCGGAATCTGCAGCGCCGCCCCCCCCCCGCTCCCCTAACCCCGACGGATCTAAATTCAATCCGATTAACGAGCGAACGGTAATTACGGTTATGGTTGGCGCGAACGCGAGGTGGCGAGAAGCGATGGAGCGTTTTTTTGTTTTGGTATTTGGACGGGTTTTTTTACGGGGTTGGGGGAGGGTTTGGGGGATTTGGATGTTGCGTAAAAAATCACGGATTATCAGTCTTTGAGATAAATGTTTAGCGATTTACCTGCGCTTTGATTTTTGCAAATACCGAAAAATACATGGGTTCTTTGTGAGTGTATGTTGTATAATTGTATTAGCTGTTGATTCGAGATCAAATTTGATCCTTTTACAAGGAATTAATGTGTACTTTATTGTTGACTGTTTACTCTTTATGAGATTGGCTGAGAAAATATTTTCTTTTATTTGTTTTCGTTGATAAATTCAACCCTAGCTAATTGAATCTCTAGCCGTTTAGCGAATTCATTATTTAGTTTATTTTATTACAATCAATTTTTTTCTCTTTCTCGCTATACATATTTTAATAAATTCAAAGCATTAATATATAAAAGTACAATATCATGTATTTTGATATATTTATATTTACCTGTTATTGTGAGAATTAAAAGATCGAAAAAATTAATTTTTATAAAGGTTTCTTTTATGCGAACTTAAGATAATGGAGTTTTTTCAAGTATGGATAGTAAGTAATAACAATTAAGTTAACAAATCTTAATAGAAAATTTAGTTCACAAGAAGAATTATAGAAACTAAATCAAATTCTACTATATCCACATATTTTAGTAATTATGACCGTTATACTCTTTCATCTTTTATTTAAACATTTTAATTTATGTTAAATAGAAATATTATCGCGACTATATCTCCGTATAGTAATAATCTATTGTTTGTACACAGTTTCAAGTAAATATTTAGGTATACGAGTGCCCAGATAGTTATGAAAATGTTTGCTCAAAACTTTGTCTACATAATAGGTTGTCTCTATTCGTAGTAGCAACCGTCTCTTTATTTCAGATATATATCTTATTATTTACTTTAATTCATTATAATCAAAATTAATTTTAAAGGACCGAAAATTCAGATTTAAAATTGAATTTTTTACTCTGCTCTCAACGAGCCCAATTTTCGTTCCAAACTGCACAGAATTATTCAAAGGTTAGACAGATCGAATGATATGCTTTGCCATCATTTATTTACAAACTGTTTCGGAGCGTTTTAAAACGAAATGACGACTCGAAGCTGCCATTCCCCCCAATTTTGGCCATCCGTAATTTTATCCTTCGATAACGAAAGAAACTTTATCCCAAAAATAAGCCATTGTTTAAACGACAAAGTTCAAACTCCCCGAAGCCGGGCAGTAAATTCCCCGCAGCCAGATAGATCGATGCAGAGTTGAAAAGGTGAAAAAGGCAAAGTCAAAATGTGCCGTTAGGCCTTCGGCCCTGAGAGCTTTAAGTGCAAAGTTTGTCGCTCTCTCTCTCTCTCTCTCTCTCTCTGTCCCTTAGCCTTTAATGCATTCCGTAATCTTGCGGGCTTGGTGCACGTGCGCTATACACAAGCGCGCGAGAAAGCTAAAGACCGCCTGAGAATTTATTCGTGCCGTCTGCGCTCCTGCATGTGTATATACGTGCGCGCATGTATACGGCCCGTGTCGTAAGAGCCGTTGCGTGCTCTCGTTAAAAGTTAAACTTTAGACCCGCGCGCCCGCTCTTTAATTACATTTTATTTGCAAGTAGTGCCCCGGCCGGCTGATATAGCTGATATAGCCCCTGGGGAAGGCGAAAACTTTATTCATTCTGTTCGCTTTGTTTGCCGTTTTTTTTTCTCGCCCGCCCACTCCCAATTGATTCCATTACGAATATGGAATTCGATTTGCTTTTTTTCTCCTCCCAGCGGGGAGAGTCGCGCAAAAATATAATTGCTAGGAGCGTTTATCGATTATAGACGGTATTCAATTAGTTGTATTAATGCCGGCGGGTTTGAAGAAAGGCTAGGCGAGTTTTCTTATTAATTAACGCGCCCCGCGGGGGAGAAATTTCGTTAATCAATTTATCATTAGTCCGTCGAAGCTGTTTAAGAGTCCGGGTGCCGCTCGGGGGACGTACAAAGGATTAAAAATGTGGATTTAATAAAAAATTTGCCGCTTCGGTCTCTTTAAGCCGAGCGCCCGTTTCCTCCTCGCTTCTTTTTTCCCCGCGCTACTCGAGTGCGCGCGCGCGCGCGACTACTACTACATCTTTCACCTTTTATTAAAACGTAAACACTTTTAATCCAGCACTGACCTATATTACACGGGTTACGCGATATTTCCCGAGATTAAAACTGTCTGATCCAATTTTTACGCTGCGCAGATATTCGTGAAAATTATTGAAGTTTTAAAGCCGCTATCGCTTGCATACTGCGAGTGAGCTTTCAAGCTGCGTACATAGCTTTGGGTCATCGATAAATTGCTGCATGTTTATTGAATGCTTAACTTTGTACATAGTTGGATATTAATTACCAAGAATTAATAGCCAGGGAATAAATAAATGAAATTTCGTAGTTTTCAGTGCGCAGAAAAACTGAAAGAGTTCGCGATCTCCGACGAAAAATGGATGAAAGTTGAGCGATTTTAATTTGGCGCGCTCCGGTTTTTAAGCGGGTCTCAAAAGAATAATCAATAAGGGCAGCGCGGTAATTCAGCTGGAAGCATTAGCGATAAAAAGGACGAGTCTGAGTGAATTTGAAATTGAAATCGAATATTACTCGGCTCTCCGACGTACCTTCGCCGCATCAAAGCGAGAAATAATTTTAACTTAATTTATAGTCAAGCACCAACGGCAAGTCGGAAGCATTAGCATAAAGCCTCGCGCGCTCAATTAAAAGCTCCGATTAACAGTAAAACTTTGATAAAAAAAGCAAGCCTCAAAGAGGCTATACAAAGCCAGTAACTCCCAGTAGAGCCGAGCGATTGATCTTTGATTCACAGACGGAACGAGCTACACAAAGCAGCAGCAGCGGCGGCGGCTGCTGCGGCAGCGGAGCTTGCACATGTCAACGAGATAAAGCTCGGCTAGTCCACTGTCCGGATCGCACGCGGGCGCGCTGCGGGAATGGGTCCAGCTCGTCTCTTTCTTTTTTCTCTCTCTCTCTCTCTCTCTCTCACCTTATGCTTATCTGTCCCAGAGCGGAGAGCTTGCAGGGCTTCAGCGCGGCGTTCCCGCTCGAAGAAAAGATCGCTGCCTCATGGAGAGCGCGCTGCTGGCTGCGGAGAGAGCCTGAGAGCTGGTCCGCACTGGCTGAGCGTCGAGCGAGCACTGAAAAAAAAAGCCAGCACGCCGGAGAGAGGGAGAAAGCCCTCGCCGCCGCCGCCGCCGCGTGTGGAAGCTCTCCGATGCAGCGGCGGCTGCGCGGGTCGAAGCTTGCGCAAGCGTCTCTCCGCAGCGCCCCTCTCGCCCGCGCGCTCTCCTCTCACGCCTCTAGCCCCCGCTCTACTCCTACATCCACGCGCAGGGCTCTATACTCAGCTCGTGCGAGAGAGCCTGACGCTTTTTTACATTCCAAGCTCTCGCTCTGTACCTACTTTTCTTCCGCCGCCGCGCCGATATTATGCCGCCGCTTGCTCTGCAAGCGCGTTGGGCCAACAACATTTATTTCCCCCCTGCCAGCGCGCGGCCAGAGCTATAACGTCTTTATTCGCGAATTATTCCGGGGCCCCAGAGCTGACCCTATTACCGGAGAATCTTAGTCTCGCTCGCAAGCTCGCGGACTCTTTCTTTTCAGCCTCGATCTCTTAACGAGATATAATCACGTGCGTCTCGCGCTCGAGATAAATCCTATTATAGAAACAAGGGATTCGATCAGTTGGCGAAATTAGACGGCTCAATTGGCCACTCGAGCCTCGAGACCTTCGATATTTTGCGCGATTTGCTTACTGCCTACTTGCGCTAATTGCGCGCTTGTTTTCAACACTTGAGATCGCTCGCGTACGATAATCACGCTTACTTTACCACTGTGTGCTTGTAAATTCTTTATATGCACTTGGAGAGATGGTTTGGACGCTAAAACGGTTTGGCGGCTCGCCATCACGTGCGCGTAAAGAAAAATTCACGTCAGCTTTTTTATCCCTCTTTGCTGCCGTTTTAATTATTCCGCCTGTTTTTCCTTATCAAGCGGAGAGCAGCCAGCAAGACGGCCAATGGACTGCGTTAGCCGCGCAGCTGCGCTACATCCAGGCTCCCATGGCTATTCGAGGCTATATATATACGTATACATACCTGGTTTATCTAACTCGGGGATTTTTCCCGGAAACGCGCGCTTTCGCTAATTTCCGAGCGAGCTTTTTTCATACGACTTAATAAACAGCTATTCCGCTGCTCTTATGGCTAATTGAAAATAACGGATATTTCCTTCTCGTATTGCCTTCCTCATCGCCTGCTCTGCGCATACCCGGAATTTCTCGTTCGTACCGTTACTTTTTATTCCCACTTAAGCCTGCCAAACTATTCTTTTGATGACGTTATAAGTCTTTGCTATCAGCTTGAGGATAATCATTACGTTATGTTAAGAATTAGAAGATTTAAAGTGTAGAGGTAAACTATTTTTGAACTATATAATGTTTGTGTGATTTTTTTTCTGACATTTTTAATGTAAAGCACTTTGGCGTTTTCAGATTTCTATTTTTCTGAAAGGCACATTTACTTATACATACAGATCGAAGCTTTATTTTAAAATACATTAGCTTCTTTTATGAACGTGCATTTTAAAAAGTAATTTCGAAACCTCTGAAATAATATTCTTTTATCAGAATCAGATATATTGCCCGAATTTTTGTTCTTACATAAAATATAACATTAGATTTTGGCATTTTTATTCCAAATAAAAATATCAAATTATGTGCACATAATACAATTTTGAAGTACTATCCTATACAAAGAATATTTAATTAATATGAACGTAAATAATCATTAAAAATAATTAAAATTCGATAGTATTACATATCAGCGATTGATTTCGATGTGCGGTAAATTATTCTTGCCATTAATCATTTTAATAACTTTCAATCAAATATTTTTCAACGAGTAAGCTGGTCGATCATTTAACAATAAAATAAAAATACGTGACTTTTGACGAACGCAGTAATAAGTAAAACATGATATTTACGGCGAATGCAAATGGAAGTCGGAAAAAGACAGGATCTCGCCTCTAGACGAATAGAATTTTCGGCCAGCCGCTGCAGCAATAGCATTTGAGCTTCACTCCCTGTGCGATTTAATCCTTTCTGCCAGTTTTGCGGTGGGCGAAAACTGATGCCCCAGCTCTCCTGCAAAATTTTACTTTTTAACAAGCAATCCATCAGTAGGCCGATGTGCAGCCCCCGCGCTACATAGAAATGACGGGAGGAAAAAGTAGAAAAGAGCAGCGAATCGATAGCCCGACTTTGTTCCGGTACACCGTTGACTGTACATTCAAACTCGTAATAACTGCCACTGTATTAATAATACCGAACTTTGTCGTTACGAATAAAAGGCACTTTTTTCATCAAAAAAACTAGCGAGCGCAGCGCACACGGGTAATTAAAAAAGGAAACACAACGCGCGTGAAAACAAGCGTAGCAAATCAGCGCGCTTGCTCTCAATATACCAGAGCTCATAAGTAAGCGTCAGGCCATTCAGATCTCGCTCGATCATCCACGTCAATTAGCAAATTAGCAGTAAAGTGTCGCGGCAGTGGGAGCCTCGCTGCGGTGCTGATCGAGCCGGCGTGTATATAGCCATTATAACAATACTGCTGACGATCGTTTCTGTGCCGGGGCTCGCGCGCTGGCCACCAACAAGTGCGCATTACGTCCGAGTGCCCAAGCAAGCGCCTGCGTGTATATACATGTATATAGGACTGTATCGGCGGGCAGCGCGCAGCAGCTGCTGCTCGCCTAACGTTTATGGCTGGGCGTTTACTGAGGAAAAAACTATTTTACCTAGAATCGATCGGCACTACGGAGGGGATATTGAATTTCTTATTCTTTCGAGGCTTGTTTATTCTTAGTTGAGCTTATTAAGCAATAAAGGCAGTAAATGTAAAATGAAGAGTAAACTAATAAATAAGAATGTATTCTAACGTATTACTTAAAAGAAAAAAGCACACACGTAGTATTCTCATAGCTAAATAAACAATCGCATAAACGTACAAGTACCTACCATCTCGGCAGATATAGGTCCATAGGCAATAATCGCGGCAGTATACAAGCAGAGAGCGAGCGGACCGCGGGCTTCCTGCGGAAGTGAAAATAGAAATACATCCATGTAGATAAGCGCCTGAATGTATGGTCAGCCGTACGGAGAGCAAGAGAGCAGAGAAGTAAGAGAGGAGGGCGCGTGTGAACGGGCCGCGCGGCAGTTAGATCGTAATTTCCGTCTTCCTCTGGAGAAGTCGAGTTAAAGCTGCTGGCGCTGCTCGTTTGCTCATCGGCGCTCCTAATCCGAGGCCCGATATATGCCATAAGGCAGCCGTGAGGTACCCACTGTTCCGACTTTGCGACTGTTCCACTAGCTAAGGAACTACTCTCTTCCCTCTGTCTATTCAAACTCGAGCCGCCGCAATCGCACATTCAAAGCTGCGGAATGGGGTTATGCGCCTGGAGCTCTACGCGACGTGCAGGCCGAAAGAAATAATACGCTTCTAAATAATACGACTGCGCGCTGAACTGGCTGATATCTTGGGCTCGGCTCCAAGTTCGCAGCCGGCGCTGCTTTCATTAGCTCGGACGGCTCCATTTACACGGCTTAACTAGATGAGAGCAGCTTCGTTATCAAATGAGCTCTCCTCCTTGCGGTCGCTGGGGCTTTGATATCATCATCGCGCTGCAGATGCGCACTTGGATCACTCCGCGCCGAAACAATCAACGCGCCTGCGAAAGACAAAGCATGAAGAACGTATCGAAGATCATCCGATCGATATGCCGTCAAGACCAAGAAAATCAAAGTCTAAGCCGCGGCTTTCCAACTCGGCGCTGGTACTATCGCGCGCGAAAGCTCAATTAAAGTCTCGCTTGCGCCTCGAAGTAGCTGGTATTCCGAGAGCTGACGCCTCGCTCGTATATAGGCATAAGGTATGAGAAACTCGCTTATAATGAACTTGTGTGTCGCGCCTCGCGCCCCCCTCCGCTCGCATATCCCGATATTCAATATGCGAATTTCCAGAGCGAGCGCTTATCGATAAAGCAATAAAGTCGCTTTAGCCCGCGACGCCCGTGAGCGCGATCCCCCGCACGCGCTTTTCTTTACGTGCGCGTTTGCCTCATGAAATATTCAACGAGCCGGTCCCCCCCTCCACGTGGAACGAGCTGGAGCTCTATGGACAAACTATTGGAAATTAATTCAACGGCTTAATATTGCCTTTTGTTTATTTTTTTCCCGAGCTCTCACTCTCACTTTTTTGCTCGCGTTCTCTGTCTGTTTCTCGTTCTCTTCCGCGCTTGCCCTCTGCCTTGGCGAATTAGAAATCTGAATAACAATGCGTGTCGATGCGCGCAATGAAAGTGTGATGATATACAATCGATACTCGTGCTAACCGAAAGAGTGTCACACCTCTGGCTCACGAATTTGGCTTCGATTTCGGGACTTTTTTTATACTGGAAATACTTGAGTTATTAGTAGGATTTTTTCCCAATTACTTTATAATAAAGCCTTCGACTTGTGTAAGAGTTCAAATAAGAGATTATTTCTAACACTTTAAATTGGCTGTAACTCTACTACGCATCTTGACCAACATTTTGTATGTTTCAAATGACATTTACTATTGTAGTATTACTTATGTTTTCTGAATTGTTCGCGCGCTATTAATATATAGTTCAATTCGATGAACCAGAAGTGACTGCGATGTAAATATGTTTAGCGTCGTATTGTGAACGTTAGATTTCGAAAATCAAATTCTACCAGTGTAGCGTAGAGCATGCGACGAGAAGCATCATGCTCTCCTTTACTCGCCAAGTAATTGTAAATTGTATTTAACCCGTACTGCTCAATAAAGTTGTGTACATATTATTCTTGTATTTTCAATAAAACAACCAGTTTTAGATCACAACATACTAAGGTTTCAAGTTAAGCTAGATTCTTGAGTCTGATATGCTTAAAATGGCTGTATTAGGGACTCTATAGGAACCATTCGATAAAAGACCAGGATAGGTTTCATTTTTGCGATTTTAATCATCTTTTACCATACAAAAAAAAATCTAAAAATGTAGAAATACGTATTTTTGTCTAAGAATTAAAAATTGTATGAGTAAAAGAAGTTGTTTTCAAGAATGGATTTTTAGAGTCAAAAAAACAATGTCGAAAGTCAGATTTTATTTTTTTAATGACTGATAGCAAAGAATTCCTGAAGAATCTATGATATATCATGGAAATTATGCCGGGACGAGGATATACGACCGAAATCTAACATCTTTTTACTACAAACTTTAAATTAAGCTAAACAAAGAATTCATCCCAGATATAGCAAAATTAAGGTATCTAAAAAGTAAAGAATTACAAGTAAAGATATGTACAATAAGAGTGCAAAATAAGCAAAACATGTTCGAGTTCTGTTTTTAGCGAGATGAGACGAGATCTTGTCTCCTCTCGAGATGTCTATCAAAGTCTTGGTAGATCTCGAAAAATCTCCGCTCAGTATATAAGAAATCTCGTCCAACACCAACAAATTTTGATAACAGGCAGAGATTTTCATTCAAATCTGAGAAATTAAGCCTGATACTGCAAAATCTCTAAGATATCCCAACAGTCTAAGATTATTAAAAATTATTCCGCAGTTAAAATTAATCTATTAATTATTATTCTAATAATCATTTGATCTAACTATTTTTTAACTTTTTTGGAATTTTTTAGTGATCGAGGTTTCTTAAATTTAACAGAAAATCTTTAAGTTTTAACAAGATTTCTTAGCATTATTCGAAATTTTTCGGAGTTTGCCGAGACTCCTCATTTGAACGGAGATTTCTTGAGATCTTCCAAGATTTCTCGAGATCCTCCAAATTCTTAACATGATTCAAAATCTCGAGGTCAAGACAAAATTTTTTTCTCGAGACGAGATGAGATAATCTCGAGAAATTTCTTGTCTCGCACATTCTTAGTGCAAAGCAAAGTGCTTTGTATAATTCTGACATTTTGTATTCACAGATACGAAGTACCTTGCACATTACTGTTGTTGCGAATGCGCGACACACGTACGTTTCACTAAATAATTTAATATCCAAAATACTGTTTATTCAAAGTTGAACAACAGTGCACGGAAAACCATGTCAATTTTAATCTATGAAATTTCACAATTTGCCAGTACATTCTAATTCATCAAATTGTAACTAATATTACATTACAAATAATTTTTCTACTTTTAATTTTTCTGAATTAGATTATTTAGATTTTAAGTAGAAGCTATTTTTTCTCAGTTTTCCTACTAAAAATACTAAAAATTTTTGTAACTCTAGTTTTTCAAGACGTGACTATTGCGGCTTCTCGTATGTTTTGATATGTGATAACATATTTCGAAATTTGAGCAAAATACGTGACTCGGAAGTACGATACTCTCCTAGTAAGTTGTGGAATGTTTTGAATTTATAAAAAATGATGTCAGCATCTAATTAAGGATACATCTAACTTAAACCGCATCGTCGTTAAAGAGTAAACCTATCATTTAGGAGCAAACTTTTACTTCATTAAATTTAAAGTGTTTCCAAACTTACTAGGAGAGTGCCATACCTCCGGGAAATGGATTTTGATGAGCTTTTGGGAGTAAATTTATAGTATGTAAAAATAAAGCCTAGTCTCTTAATTTGATCCCATGAGTCTTTATTCGGAAAATTTTAGCTATTTTATTTCAAATTAATTCATTTCTATACTAAAAAGTGTTTTGTGTGAATTTTCTTGATTCGTAGCTTTCTACAGATGTGCGACAGAAAATTTATTATAAAATAAAATAAAAGTGGAGAAAATAAGAAATTTGTTTCGGTCAAGAGTAAAAGTCTGTTTTAAAGTTATGAGCGATCGAATAGAGTGCCCAAAACATATAAAAATCGTTATTGTTTTGGCAGAGGTTTATTGTAAGTTTTAATGTATTTTTTGTTTTGATTTTTGATAGTTTAATCAGATTAATAATTTTATAAGCAACAAGTATCAAATAAATGCTGCCTAATTCTATTGCCTTTTTTAAAATCATTTTTAATAGAAATAAATTAATTTCAAATGAAATTGCAAACATCGAAACAAAGGCCCGTGGGATCAAACTAAGAGTACAGGCTTTCGGAAATCGATTCTCAAAGCAGCTCAGAACCACAGTTAAGTCTGTTTCTGGAGGTACGACGTTCCCCTTGTTAATACCGGTGACGAGTTTAAGTTTACTTTTTTGGTAAGAATATCGTTTAATTCCCGATGATTTCTCATAGGTACTTGAAAATATATCTCAAACATTTATCCAGACAGATTGACATTAACAATCGTTACACGTTAGACTTGTTACTCAGAAAATTCTTTTAAAATCCAGCAAATAGTGTTTGTTGCAATGCAAATCTAGATTTACAAACTATACACTCAATTGTTCGTTAAAAATAAAACAACAAATCGAAGAAAGTGAAACTCTGTTACCAACTCAAATCTACAACGAGAAAAAAAAACAAAAACAAAAACAAAAAAACTAAACGAATTGCAGTCGGCCGAGTCGAGCGCGTCCGTTTAATGAGGATGTCGGTAATGGCCGATCAGAGAGAGAAGCAGCCTTTTTCCCCGCAATCTTTCAATCGTTCGCTCGTTCTCCCCCCTTCCTTTCTCGCTCTCTTTCTCTTACGGCAGCTCTTATCTGCCTTCATTGCGCCAGCCGTAAATAACGATCAACTTACATTTACCTTTTATGCCGCCCTTGACACATCGCCGCGCACCCTTCTCGTTATTTTCTCGTGCCGTCTGCCTAACGCGCTTGGTGCTGATTAAACTATGTACGAGAATTGCTTGTTTTTATTAAAGTTTATGTTAATGATTCGCTGGATTCTTCACGCTCGCTTCTTGTTTCGATGGAAATTTAGCGATATGTCTTAGATTTTCTACTTACAAAACTATTTGGTCTTTTCAAAAAGTATTTTAAATAAATTGATTTGTTATTTTATTGTTTTAATTTCTTCCTTTTGAATTGTAGATAGAGCTATCTGTAGAAAATGTAAACTAAATGAAATATACATATGAAATTCCTATTTTGTACTCTTTAGTGGAGCATTCTGAACTAAAAAATAGTGAAAATTCACGATAAAGTAGTGAATTTTTACTATTTGTTAGTTCAGAATGCTCCACTAAATAGTAAAAAGTGCGAATTTCCATTATTTAAAATTTAGAGAGTAGAAGAGACTGAGGTAAGTTGGCCTCCGGTATTAGTTCGCCAAATACTTACGGTGATCGGAGCTGCTTTGAACAAGGATTCGAACAAAGTGAATAACTTAAAATTTAAAGAGTTTTCCAGCTATCGATAAGGTAGATATACGCTGTCATTTGAGCCAAACTTTTGCACATGAATTCATGGCTTAATGTAAAATATTCGATTACGTAATCATCGGACTTTTTTAGGTGCATTCTTGAAACTTTTTCCTCGTGTAAAATAAATGAGTATTTTCCTTTGCCCTATGCTCCTAGAGGTGAAATTTCAGGCTATGCCTCTTACGCGAATTAAGGCACATGGAGGAATAGCGACCGTCAGCTAATCACAAGTGAGCTTTAAAAAGACTTATTCCTTTTTAAAGAAATAGAAAGGAACAAATCTTTTTAAATTGATAGGAATGAGTTTATCGTTCGAGATTTAAGTATTGTTTGAGGAATTAGGTGTAATCTTTGACGAACCAAGGTGTTATTTTGTATGTAGCTTTATACATTAACAAGTCGACTTGATAATGTAATAAAGCTACATATAAAATAATACCTTGGTTCGTCAAAGATCACACCTAGTTTCTCAAGTCTTTTTAAACCTCACTCATAATTAGGTGATAGTCTCTATTCCTCCATTTGCCTTTATTCGTGCAAGAGGCCTTAGTATTCAAAAGTTGAATTTTTTTCATACGTGGTAGTCTATTCGTTGAAAATTTTCGAAGAAAATTCATAAAACATAAAAATTCTAGTTTCTTTACATTTAATGCATAAAGATAGTTCAAATCTTTGAAAAGGAGTCGGATAAAATTGTCTACAAGGTATAAACAGTTCGAAAAATTTGGAAAACATTCAAATTAAAAAAAAGAAGTTATTCATGTTAAAATGTCAATAATTTCAGAAAACTCGGATTTTGTTACCAATATATAGTTTTGACTATACTTTTTTAAACAAAGTCATTGGAACTTTTATAAAAAACAGAGGACGCCATCTTGTAAAAAAAAATTTTTTTTTAAATTTTTTTTCAACGAACGCAATTTATATTTACTACATGATTGTGGGGTTCCGTATAATACTTTATATAGATATCTACTCGACTTTTTCACATCTCCTTATCAACTTTCATTTTTAATAGAATAAGACAAATTCCATGTCCAGTTAAATTTCCTAAGGTATGAGGCATGTTGGTACTTTTCTTCGCAGTGAACTGATAATACCTACAATAATTATTCGAGCAGCAAACTTACTCGTGGAAAACATCTTCGATTTTACTTTCTTGTCGCATAATAACTCACTCAGAAATATCTTTGATGTTACATTCTTTTAGTCCAAAAAAATTATTAGAAAATATCAGAGGAAGAGCAATAGAGCTAGCATCGCTCCTGTCTTGATACTGCGAGCTCTCAGGTTCGTGAAATATGAAATGGAAACCGTAAGGGAGATTTCGAATTTTTTCGACATATGTTTAAGGAATCTTACTAGATAGTCTGCATATGACCTCTTTTCCTAATCCCTTATCTTTGAAAGTACACGCTACTTTGCAGAGTTT
>JAPYZA010002440.1:0-19784 GCA_030522685.1 Eupelmus azureus | reverse complement strand
TTTTTTATAAAGATAAGAAATAAGTTGGATTGAAAAATATTTCTACAGCCTGGATAAAGTAGAGCGGGATTTTATCGGAGCAAGCGTTCGTTTGGTCATTGCACAACTACTTCCATATGGTACTTATTCTCGATTTAAAGGGTGGAATTACGTATAATTTTAAACCTCTGTAATTTGAAAATGTCGCAAGCGTTGATATTTAAAGCAGTTAAACCATATATTTTTCGTAAAGTCGAATACTATTAACAGACCACATATTCCTACCTCTTACTTTATTCTGAATAAATATCTAGACTCAACAATCAAAAAACAAAACTCGCAACTAACAAAAACCTTTAGGGTACTTTCCAATCCCAACACAAACACCAAGGGCGGAAGCCACCCAACCACCGCAACTCAACGCGCTTTATTCTCTTATTCCTCAAACGAGCATTCTTAATTAATTTCTCGAAAGTTTATATATATATACACACGAGGCGAAAGGAACTTTCGGCGTAGCGACCTCGGGGTGCATTAATTCGCGTGTCCTTGAATCCTGGTGGAAGACTTTTCGAAGCGTGAAAGTTGTTTTGTTGCTTTTTTTGGCCGACGTTTTCGCTTTATGCTCGTACAAGCAGCTGACACCGATTGTTTCTTTGTACACTAGTCGGAGATCGAAATCTTCTAGGTGACAGTTCGGTAGCGAGCGATAATGGATATATGGTTTGGGTTGTTATGGATGAACTGTTATGTCAGCCAAGTGTCCATGTGGATCGGTCACATCATTTTTAATCGAGCCGCGCCTTTTTAAATCTCATCGCGGTGTCGACATGAGTGCTCGGCTGCAATAACAGCATTCGTCTTACTTATTTTCTAATTTGACAGATGGAAAAAAGAAGTTGTTTTTTTGGCTCCGATCGTACTGTTTTTTTGCCGGCTCGTGCCGAAAGTCGTGCGGTGGAAAACATTTTGGGAATGAGATCAAATGGATGTATTTCGAAATACTAGATATAGTTGACTGTTCTATTTTAACACTATTTAGGCTCGTGGGTTATCGTGAATACTTATGTTATACAATTTTTCAACAATCATACTAAAAGAATGTAATATTTGTTTTGTATTATGTTATTCTACTTTTAATTATAATAGTAATATCCTATTTATAGCTTTTTTCTAAACTTTCTTTCCTTCTTTTCCTTTGTATTTTCTATAAGACCCGGAAATATAATATTTACTCTCTAAGAAAGAAAGTTACAGCCCTACCGGCAACCCCTCAAGCAATAGCCCCAAGTGCCTAATAAAGATACAGGTAGTAAAAATTTTTAATCCATGATTCCCTAGAAGATCTCTAAAAAGTATTCCTGTTTTGCTGGGAAATTGTTTATTTCAAATACCATCAAGTTAACCGAGTATAAAACAATCAAGGTCTCGATAAAATTCTTTATTTTTATTAAGAAACAGGAAACGTATGCTAATTTTCTGGGTCGCTATAGATGTAGTACAGTGATTTTTTTATAATAGACTTTAGCTGCACACCTACTATACATACAGGATTTGCAAATCAATCATTATGAAACAAATTACCATAAACATATTCTTTGTAATCGAGGATCCAGGATCAAAAAGATTTTAGTGACTTAAATTTAATATCCTCTAATGCATTATTCATGCATGCGTTTATATAATTTTCATAATCTTTTCTTGCAGAATGGAGCCGAGGTTCATAAAATGGGCGCTGCTCCTATTATTACTGACCATCGTGACGACGGAGGGACTCCGAGGACCCGCCTCAAGAGTGAGTATTTAACATGTAACGTCTTACTTTATTAAATGCGGGCAAAGCGTCGATTCATTTTCGGGTAGGACTGAGGTGGATAAAACTGAGGTCGTTTAGGTCGAAATATAACCCACTTTTTGTATTTTTTCTTACGCAATTAAGCAATTTAATTAATTCCACAAATGTTGGATGATTTTATGGCGGCGTTTAGTGCATTTCTAGAATAAGAAACTTTATTGCGCAAAATTTAAGGTTGTTTATTTTTAGTGTTTTTTTCTAGATGTTTATTATGCAATATGAAGCTAAATATTCATGCTTCTTCTTGACATCGCAAAAATTTATGATTTATCATTATGCCAGAATTATGCGTTATGTAATTGTTTGATTGACAACTTTATAAATTTACAAGATAATAAATGTTAAAGTTAAAATTTATTTAAATAGAGAGCTGCTTTATTATAATTAGTTTTATTTTTTAAGCTGCAAATTTGCAGTAAAAATATTATCACATCAATCGACCTTACGGCAACATTTTCAGCTCCCCGAACACTAAAAATTCAAATAAGCAAGCTCATAATAAAAGCATTTTCAATGCAAAAAAGATCTTTTTAGACAAGAGAAAAGCCTACGCCCATCTCGATCCAAAGAAAATTAACATTTCTGCTCGCTCATCGCGCACAAAAGAAAAAATCAAGATACCGCGCTTACACTCACGTTTGCATTTCTCCAAAATGTCAATCATATTTTCTCACCTCCTCTCACTTCTAGCCCAGAAAAATTCCCCATAAACACTTAACCGCTCCGTTTCGTCAACCAGTGCTCGAATGCGATCGAAAAGAACGAAAGTTCCACATTATATTATACGAGGAAAAACAAAACCTCAGAGCCGGCCGCTGGTTGCGGCAACAAGTGCGCAGACTCTGCGCTGTATTTCTGGGTCAGTAGGAGTGACGCCGAATGTCGTCGAACTAATAATTTCTCGTGTTTTTCTCGTTCTTTTTTTTTTCTTTTCGAAATCACCTTAAGGAGAGAAGGCGGGGAGGGAAACGGCAGGAAACATTAGATTTATGACCTATTCGGCTGTAATTGAAGATGCGCGCGTTTAATCACGGTGGAAGAAAGGACTGTCTTCAAAAGGAAGTCCTGCTGGTACTTAATTTAGAGTTTTGAGTTCGCTGAAAAAGTGAAACGGAGGCCGCCATCTGCTTGTCGCGTATTTTTATTATGTGCTCGCACCCTAATTTAGTCTAAATACTTTCCCATTTTCTAAAGCCATTAATTCCGACTTTTCCGTGCGTCCATCATTGGATTGTTATTAATTCTAAAGACAATCGGCATCATTATGCTTTCTACATTTTATGATACGGTATATATTTTAATAGCGATCGGAACGAATCTTTAAACCAGAGGAAAGTAAGAGTTACGAGACAATTAAAACATTATATCCTCGCATCTAATAATACAAACCGTTAACATTTTTCCTCTACCTCAATCCCGTATAATAAAAGACAAAAATACCAAGTCCACTCCGACGACTGCAGCGGTAGTTCATTACTCGTTTCTCCGTACGCGCACAAAGCGCGCCTCTAAAAATAAAGTCGCCGCAATCAAGCTTAATTAAAAGCCATGAAAATTCGTGAAATACTTCCGGGCCTTCAGCAGAGAGAAAGTAAATCGCTCCTCGCCGTTAGGATAGAGGTAAAAAAGCCGTCCTAATGCGTCGCCTTACCGCGGGTATTATTTAATCGCGCGAATACCGAACCTCTTTTTCCGCGCGCGCAAAAATAAATCGCGACAGCTGTCGGCTTGCGCAATTGGCCTGCGACGCAAACGCATCCCGGCGTGGATTTTTCTTGCGGTGGAGAGTTGAGCGGCGAGTTTTTTCGCTCCCGGAGGAGGATGGATATACGCGTGTCTTGTTGCGTTCGAAAGTTTATGTCGTTTGAGGCTGGGGCGTGTAGGAGAGGTTTTTGTTTTATGTAGTTGTGGGAAAAGGTGAGGGCTGGGTGATTGAGGGTGAGCTTTGTTACTTAGTTTTGTTGGTTGATATTTTATGGTTGGTTATTGAAAGGAAAAGGCTTTTTGAGATGTTAAGTATGGATTGTTTAAGGACATAAGAAATAAATGGCTGATTTGGAATGAGAGATATAAAAATATTACGATCTGGAAGCACAAAAATTAGAGATCGTAATGTAGTAATATTTTAATTTCATTCCATTAGCAGAATTTTCTTTGCAAATTTAGAAGCATTATTATTATTATTGTGTAAAATCAATGGTATGAGCAACAATTATTAACGGTTATCATTTGAAGTATTTTCGTAATAATGTGTACGTGCCTATAGCTTGACTGACGCATATAAATTTTCATGATGTAAAACATTCAAAATTTTCAATTAATAAATTAATTAATAAGAGACACGTACATTCGATTCAAATCTCGCATCTAAACCGTAATTACAATTCAATCAAACCTCCAACCTCTCAAAAATACCAACCACTCAAATCCAAAATCAATCCATCATATCCCTCCAATGCCCCAAACCCAGCTCTAATCAAAACAGCGCGAAAACCAGCCATCTCAAAGTCCATAAACACATTTTCACTCCGCGACACTGAGGTCATCGGAGCGCGCCGTCAAGCCAAGACAAGAAAGCAGCTCTCGGCGCCTGCGCTCCGCGTCTAATACGACGTCGAGCCGTAACCGCTCGACACACATCGTGATTTATGATCTTTCCAAACAGCCCATACGCGCGCCTCACTTTCCACGCTAAATAAATCAGCGGACGCGCTGGGCTATTTTAGTATATTGAGGAGGGAGAAATTGGAATGAAAAGCGGCGAGTAATGACACTTGATGCGCTCTGATGGCACGGCTCGTTGAGTAGTTTTATGAGAGCGAGTATGTCTGTGATTTGGTACGCACGAAAGTTTCGGTGATTCTAGGGTTTGAGAATAATTTTAATCAGTGCTCATGGGCGGGTTAGCCCGTATGGTTGTTACGTAACGTTTTGTGCTCTGGATAATTTTTTGAATGGGTTATGGAGGTTTAAAGGTTTCTGGGTATATACCGAGGAAATTCGTGGGCGCGCAATTATTATAGTTGAGCGGAGTAAGAAATATGAAGTTCGATAATGGAGTCTAAGCCGCGGGTTTCAAGTAACAAGAGCAGAGCGCGCGATAATCATTTTCGCTTTCTTTTTCAGCGGCGAGACTGTTGTATTGTTTCGATAATTGATCGGTGAAACTTTAAGTAATTGGATGAGTGGAGCTGTTTTCCCATTGGAATGATTTTGTAACGCGGTTTTATTAGAGTTGGATAATCGAAAATTCCGCGGAAATGTTAATTCGATTTTTTTTAGATTTTCGAATTACGTGTATGTAATAGCAGAAGGTACATGAAAACTTTTCGAAAATATTAAATATAGTATTCACTTAACAAAAACTCTAGAACCCGCCAATTACTACAAGGAAATTTCCGGCCAGGCTCCGAAATTACGAACGGATCCCTGAAATTTCTACCAAACCCATACTTAAATCTATACCCAATCTAAAATTCTATCTACCTTTTCAAAACGAAAGTTGACCAAACCTCCGCGCATCGAAAAAAACTAAATACACAGCCGTCCCCGTGGTTACTACATCGCTTTTGAAGTCGAAGCGCCGCGGCTCGCGCCAAAAATCACAACACACGCTCAAAGTCACTGGCTACATGCTCGATCGCATTTCAAAGAGGCAGGCGCACGTAGCTATGCAGACATAGGTAGGTATTATATGCAGCAAGGGACCACGCCTATGAGACTGCAGCAGCGCTCGGCTCGTTTTCCGCTCGATTGTCCGAAGTATATATACATATGGTGGATCGATTCGCTTAGAACGGGATAGGTGGGATTGATCTAATTGTTAATTATGATTTTGAAAGGGTTTTTTTAATTGGTGGGGGATTATGGGGTTTAGGTGTGCGGAGTTTGGTTAGAGGCGTTGGTGAAAGGGTGGGGGATGGAAAATTGAAAAAGTGTGGTCTTAGGCGTGTTGCCTTGAGGATTTTTTATGAGAACTTTCAGGAGGCACACACTTGCAGCACTTTAATTGTTTGCACTAAGCACGCGACTCTAAGCTTAATTAAAAAAGAAGCAGATTGCAGTTTTGTAATTCACTTCTATCTCTTGTAAAAAAAAAAATATACTGTACCTAATTCGTGAAAATTAAGCAGAAGTGTACTTTTTTATACTAGAATTAATTAGGAAATAAAGTAAACGTCATGAAAATACATTTTCCGAAAAGAATTATTACAAAATTATTAATTTCTATACATTCGGAAAAAGTCGAAACATCTCGTAACGATCGTACATACTTATTAAATTCAATTCACGGAAGTCAAAGAAATACCGTAGATGTAACTTATACCCTTTCATTAAACATGTAGCATGTTGCGTCCTTTATATGCAAAGGAAATGTAGTAATAGAGGAAGAAGCTCTGTCAAACGCTTCAAACTTGACAGTAAACAACGTGTCTACTACCGAGACTGAACTTTCATTTCGGAATAATTCGATTCTGTAATAGGTACGCTGATTTATCACAACAAAAATTTACGACTATAGTAAATATTCCTTTTCTTAATTAACTCAAAAAATGAGTAAAAATATCGTAATAGACAAATAAACCTCACTCCTCACCCAACACCTTAAAACCCTTCAAAATAAACACAATCCAGTACCCCCATCCCAAAAGATCTTAATCAACCGCTTCATTAGCCATTAATACCCAATCCCCAGCGCTAAACTCCAGCACACCCGTTAGATCACTTCGCAGCCGCCAACAGCAAACCCAGCCTATATCCATCGCTTACATTATTATAGACCCAAGCGTACGCGTGTCTCGGCGGCGTCGCGAGCGATTATCTCTACAGCCAGCTCGCGCTTGCGCGCGAGACCGTGAGAGATTCGGCCGCCTCGGCGTTCTAATGCGCGCCGGCCCGCCTGGAAATGCGGATATATCGCGCTTTGCGCAACGGCGAAATTTCCGTTTAATTGGGCCGTGCTGCGCGAGCTATTTTTGCGGGGCTGCAATTAAAGTTTGTTTTTTTTTTATAAGCTGTGAGTTGGGGTCTGAGAGATGTGGTTTTAAGGAGCTGTGTCACGGTGAGGGGGGTGTTGAAGAGGAAGAGATATTGTTGTTTTGAGGGGAAAATCTTCGATCGTTTGATTAAATTTAAAGAGGGCGAAAAAAGTTTAATTAAGGAAACTTTCGCGCTTTGAGAGGAGAGGAGAGCTGAAAAAGTCGGCCAAAGTTCACTCTAAATGTGTGTCTTGCCAAACTTGCTCTGTATCTACTGCGGCATACTTTATATGGCCTAGTCATGTTTCGTGAAACTTTAATTGTAGTTCTGTGCTAGAGAGCTAAATAAATTTAAATTTTTACATTTATAAAATTCGTCAAATAACAAGGTTTATTACAATAACATGTAAATTTTTTAAATAAATGTTTACATGAAAAACAACAGTATTAGTCAGAAACGTGTTTGTTACAGTTCGTAAAAAAGAAATTATTGTAAAAATGCCTGTACTTAGCCACAATCCTACGATCTATTCTGAAATCGACTTTATTATTCAAATGCCCGCCGAGATATGCGAATGCATGAATCATAAAGCGCATAAATTTCAGTAAAAAAAGATACGACCCCGCTGTCTTAGCGAAATATCGATAAAAATATAAAAGACCGCGCATTACTTTATTGGTCGATTTCCATTATATTATTACACGGTGCGTAAGCGGTAAGTGATTGTGACTATCCAGACATATTTCTACTTGTGCCCGCATGCTTCTTTCGCAAAAAACAGCGCACTTTGCTCAATATATTACCGTGAAGTGAGGGAAATGTGATTTTTTTTCCAAGTTCCACTTTTTTTTTAATGCGATTATACTCTCGTTAGAAAGGTTGCACTTTGCGTTGCGAGAGTTTTTTTATCGATGTGCATTTACCTGGTAAACCTATTACGACGGCCTCGGAGCACTTTGTGGCTTGAAAAATATCGGTAAAGCTTCAGTAGTTTTTGATATACGTGAAAGGTGTATTAATAGGGATTTTTTTTGTTATTGCATCATTTTTTTTTTAATTAAAATGTTTTTAATAGATTTTTATCATAGACGACAGATTTACTATGGCTTAGGAAAAGAAATTACTATGAGTTAATATTATAAAAAAATTTAATTATTTTTTTATTTAGAGAAAAACAAAATCAAAGTTAGTCGCATGAGATTGCTGCCTTAAAGCAAACAGAATATTTTCAACTCAAATCCTCCCATGCAATTAAAAAGTATACGAGCGTTTGAATGCGTAAAATGTCAACTCGTTTTCGTAACAAGAGAAGCAATTTAGCGCTTTCACGCTGCACTTTTCAAAGAAATTGAAATTACATTTTTCGCTCGTCAAAGAAGTTTCTATGAAAATTCTTTGAATTTCAAGTCTAAATTAAACTTTCAAATTAAAACTATTTATCCTCATTTATTCCCCATCGTTACGAAAACACAAAGCAATACAGAAATTTATTGCAGAATACAATCGTCACACCCCTCCTCTTAAAAACATAATCATTTTAATTCGCGCCATTACTTCTAAAGTAAAACAAAATCACAGCCGAAAATATATCACCCCGCGCTAAACCCACATTTCCAAACAACAAATAACCCGGCGGCAATCCCGCTTCTTATCCGAATTGAAACACAGCAATCACGGAGAGTCCCAGCCTTCTTCCATAAACATTTTTCGCCGACAGCGGCATCGAAATACGGGCTTGGTGCTCGAATAACAACTGTTTTATCCTTATGCATTGTGGTGCAAAACGCCTGTTACGCATTTGCCGGCTGCAGTTGCTCTCTTAGCGCGCAATCGTAAAAATCCGTTTGGAAAGTCCGAGACGCCGTAAAAAGAGGTAATAGATACTCAACGCTGTATCCGACTGGCTGGAAGCGTGCGGCGATCGTCGCTCGGCTTTGCTTTTGAGAGTCGAGAAAATTTCTGTAAAATACGTAAATTTTGTTAGGATCGGCGTGAAAAAATTATGGGAACTGAGTCACGGGAGTAGTGGAGGTGTTAAGAATGATTTTCTATTTTTACGGCTTGGTTGCGTAATTTTGCACGCGGGGGACTGATTTTAAATTTTTACTCTGGTACTTTCGCGAAAATTGGTTCGGATTTTTGTTTGGCACGTTTATTTCGATTATGATAATCTTGGTTTATTAATGACGAAATTAGAAAATCGAGCAATTACGAAAATAAGCAGTTATAATGCAACATCATATTTTTCTATCAGTTTATTAAATTTACGCGTGTTTAATTGCTTCAAGCTAAGCAATACCTTTTAGAAACTCGAATTCGCAATATTATCAACATAAAACTTCAAACCATACACACACAGAGTAACATCGACGCATTTGCATTATATAAATACCTCTACAAGACATCTTCCTTTGACTCCAACATCAACGAGACCTCTACCCCTTAATTACTAAATTTAATTACTTAGCGTCCAATTACGCTAATTAGTGGGTGCGCTGTCGCTTCAATTAAGCCAAATGAAAAACATCAATCCTGAAATAAGACTTACATACTCTGCATAAAAAGAGCGTTCTCGCTTACACGCGAAATTCTAGGCAAGAGTTGCAAAACCCCGAAAGCTAGGCGAAGCTCGAACAATTCAAAACGGCTACTAAGCGTCCCGCGCTGGAAAATGCAGTGTGAAACCGTTGATTGCCTTAGCGACCTTGTCGCCAGCGGTGTTTATGACTTTTGCAAGTTTTTATTGTCAGGTGCAACGCTAGGATCGAGCGAAAGCGCGTTCGCAATTTTCACGAAGTCATGTCGCTTTGATGGCTTCATTAGTTCCTGACTCACAATGGGAGATTGCAGCTTTCAAAGCTGCAATGTGAGGCGGTTGCGAGAACGTATGAGCACTTTGCTTCTGGTTTATTTTTTCTGAGATGGTGTTTTAAGAGTGCAGATTGGCTGGGATTTTTTAGTTTGGTTCAGAGATTCGTGAGCTGGTTTCTTGTTTTAAAAGTGGTTGGCGCGCGGCGAAAGTTGATCGAAAAACTAGAAATTTGCATTGGGAATTCGTGGCATTAAGGCTATTTAAATAAAGTGTGCAGATAATTTGCATGCCATTAATTATCATAAATACGATAAAGCGCTTCGGGTCAAGCATTAAAATACTTTGTGAAGTTTTGTTAATTATAAATTTAATTTCGTATTGAAGAGTTCCATAATTTGAAAGTACTGAATACTAATTTCCAGCTATTACATACTTATGCAACGGTTTCCAGATACTGGAAAAAATTAGTTTATAGTCAATTAGTGATAAACATTACACATAATTTTCTGCGGCTATGATATGTAATTATGTGGACTCATTTTCTAACGAATACAGTGTGTGTCGAGTGTTAGTATAAAAAAAAAAACAGAAATTTTTTTCTAATTAACAAACCTTTTTATTTATTTCTGTTTCAATGCAAATTGTTTTTTATTTTAGTAGCCTTTTGTACAATAAAAAATCTAATCGGTTTGCCATTTCTGATAAAATAAAGACAAACAAATTATATTATTAAGTTATCATTGTTCTAAAATTCCAACATTTCCAAACAATTTTTAGTTATTTACACATTAATGCTATTAAACTTTTTGCTTTCTCAAAGAGAAAGCTACAAAACGTCGCAAATTTTCAACGATCCCAATATTGAATAAACATCGTCTTGATAACGTCAACCGATTTCGAAATCCATTAAACATTCTAATCCGCAACGAGCCAATAAGCCTCCACTACAATCTCATAAATTTATATTTATCCGTCACCCATCATAAATCCCCAAGATGCTCTACATATCACCAAAAATTGCATAACTCCACGTGCCGCCCGACTATAGACGAACCGTCTGAATCCCATTATGCTTTCGAAAAAAATTTTCCGCCTCACGATGTCACCACCGGCGGATGACAAAAAAAGAAAGAGGCAGTTACCATAAACCTCTCTGATTGTTTTCGTTTTTATCCTCAGTGAAGGGTGTTTCTCTCCTTTTTTTTTACAGCAGCGGTAACCTTGCGCAGTTACCTTTCTATTCGAGCTATACACTTCCAGTTCAACTATAGGAATTTGCATGAGATTCGCGATTACGCGAATGCTCGTCGTCGATCATCGCTTGACTCGATGTCCTCGAATGACTTTAATATGTAGATACCGTCTGCTCGATGCAGGGAAGGAGAAATTCTTTTTTTTTGCTCGCGGGGGTTTCGAAAAACGCTCTTGTTGAATTTCAATTTGCCGGGAGTAATTGCCGATATGGATCGAGGAAAGTTGCGTAGTCATCGGGGACCGTGTATCTATATTTGTGGCGATTCATTCGCAAATTGGTCTCGCTGGAGGAGCGGGAACGAGTCGCTTGATTAATCGGGTAGAGAAAATATTTAATTAGATTTATGTATTGTTAATTATAATTTCTCTGATCTATACATTGATTCCTTATACTACAACTTACTGTTTTATTCTTTTGTGAAAGTACTTTTTGTTCTATTAAAGAAGGAGTAGTTTTCTGTTCGAGTATAGTTATTTTACAATAATATAGAATCAGTGCGCATACTTAGCCAGCGTTGAGTTCGTTTAGGAGCTGGTTAAGGAAAATAACAAGCGTATGATTGTTATTATAAAATAAACGTAATAACAATCTTTTCCAAGAATGAAGTGGAGAAATTTAATTTTAGCAAATGCGATGGTTAGGTAATCAAAATTTCTTCTATATTTTAAATTAGAAATCTTTCTAATGTAGCGACAAAAACAACTTCCGCGTTGGTAGAAGTATGCCACTTTTTAAATTAGATCAATCGTTTGATATTTATGTCAATCTTACGACTGACATTTTGTCTCGGATAAAGCTTATTATAATTCTTTATGATATTAAGATTGTTTACAATTTAATTAAACTCATATTAATTACTTTACTACTCAAACAATATTACTTATATAAGAAATCAAGGTGTTCTTGTTTTTAGCTGAAATAATTTCTGTAATAACTTTGTAATATAAGAAAACCTTTATAAAATTTAGTGTTTGTAAAAAACACTTGTTTTATAGCTATAAGGTTACAAAGTGCTAAGTATATCCTACGAAGGTGTTATGTTACAATATTCTCAAATAATTTTTATTTCATACAGTTTTAGAAGAAGTAAAAACAATACTAACAAATAATTGGGTATAATAACTAGCACCACACAGCTTTCGCTAAACGGTATATATAATCTTGCCAATTTGAGAAAGTATTGCGAGTCGTACATATAGTAACAAAAGTTTTACTATCATAATTTGAGATCTTGTTTCAAATAGTTCCACGTAGCTTATACACCTTCAAATATTTTTAGTACAGTACTTTGCTAACCACTACGTCTGTTTGACAAAAAAATATTTTATTTTTTTACAAATAATCCTTCGCGAGGTAAAAATATCGATTTTTTAAATCTTGAATCTTTTTTCTAGATCAAGGAAAACAATCGCCATATTAATCGTTCTATGAAATATAACAATCCAAACAATAGCTCATTCCCCTCGCTATTTCGCAATATCCCACCTCTAAAGCCCGTCAATCTTCCTCGCAATCTCACCATCCCAAAACAAAAGCCCGCAAAACTGCAACTCGCATCTTCTGCACCCACAGCTCCGCAGCGTCGCGCGAAAGTGACCGCGAAAACTGCTAAAACCACCCATCAAAACGCATCGCTCCAACTTTCCGGCCGGCAGGAAACAAAAGGAAAAAGCGCAATGAGCGAAACATTAGTCCCCTCGGCGCAAAATCGCAACTGTAACAAAAGCGCTCGGTCAAAGCCGTCGCAGCCGCGGGCTGGAAACTTTCTCGACGGAAGAGTAGCATAACCCGCCGTTAGCTGCCTTCCCGCCTAGGCCAGTGAAAAAACTGGCCCAAGCGAGTGTGTAGGCGACGTATGACGGAGGTTGCATCACGGAAGACCGGCCGGCTCGAGCGATTCCTTTAATGCGAGAGCTGTGGTCGAGGAAAACGACGGTTACAGGGGCAATTGGGTATTGGATGGAGGCGGTTATCGGATGCTTTTGCGCGGAAAAAAGACGTTGCACGTCCGGATTGCGGGAGGTGGGTTGGTCGTCGGGGATGTTGCGTTAGGGTAATTGCGGGTGTGGGTGGGAGTTGCGGGTTGAGATGATGGGCTAATGGTGTGCGTGTGCTGTTTCGTAGGTTTTTTTGGTTTCTTAATTTCGGGGGTGGGAGCCGAGTTGCATGGTTTTTGTTTATTGTGAGTGGACGAAGTGAAATTGTTATTTGTGATGGTGCTGACAATGTACAATGGATGTGATAATAGGATGTGTATGAAAAGTATTAAGATAATCACTATAAATTCATGTGTGTAAAACTACATGGGTCGCGTGTAAAGCTTCCATTTAAATAAATTGTCGCTATTTTTACACGTTTAAAACGTTTTCAAATAGTGACAATGTATTTAAATAGGAGTTACACACTTGGCCCGTGTAATTTAACATGCGAGAATTTATAGCGAGAGTATGATCTTAGGCTGGTGTTACATGTTCACAAACGAGAGTTAAATCATCAAACAATTTTGATACGTGTGTACGTAAGCATTAGTTTCCTACTTTTTTATTATATGTTGTATTTAAAATAATTTCAGCGTTACGTGAAAGTTTATGTAATCTACAGTCGTTTGGCAAATACACATATTTTATTATGGGACATTTAAACTTTAAAGTACAAATGTATTTTTTATAATTTAAGCAGTAGTTAATTGAAAATTTCACAATACATTAATACTCTCTTATTGAAATTTTTTTATAATTTTCTTAAGTTACTATAATAAAGCTAAATATATCAGAAATTCGCCAAAATGAAACATTTGACACTGCGGTTTGAAAGTTTCAGATTTGCAGCGTAAAAACTTTTATAGCACATTTCTTCAACTCTAACCGCAAAATAAGTTCACCTCAGTATTACCCCGTTGTTGTTCCGTACCTTAATTAAAGTGCCTTTCAAAAATTTTAATGCATTGTAAAGAAGGTGACAGACCGTTGCGAAAATACTAAGAACGAAAGTTTTATTGAGTAATAAAATAATACGTTCAAAAATCGAAGAATCTAAACATACAATAACAAACCAACATCCGTTACATATTCCAAGAATCCATCAACCACAAAAGCTCCATAATTAAAACTCTAAGCTCATTTCCTCCCTCCTGCACCTTCACAAAGAAAACTCATAGCTCGGATTTTTTCCCCTGCATAGTAAACTGCACTTCCCGTCTTCATTTATTACTCAATGCGGCCGCGACTGGCAGTCAACCCACATGAGCGGCGCGCGAAATTATTTTCTCTAATTGCAAGCGACTCGCGCGCAGGAAGTCGGCTCAGCTGAAAGTACACTCATTTCAGCCTCGCACCTACGTGGCGCATTACGATTACACAACGACGGGTCAAAGACTAACTCTTTTTGACGGGAGAAATAAGAGCGAAATCTACTGTGATAGCATAAAGGCTTTTTCCGGCAGATGTTAGGTTCTCTGAAGGTGTATATGGCGGAAGTCTTGCGTGAAAAGCGCGCGCGTGCGCCCGATGAGCAATTAGGATGCGAGCGATGAAGATAGCGCGGTGTGCTAAAAGTGCATTTCTCACGTGCTACTGAGTTGCTGTTCGAGCAAATAGGTATTGGTAATAAACGCCTGGGGCTTCATCAGGAGATGCTTTGATGGGTTCCTAAATAGTTTCACTTTCTAGCTGAGATCGTTCGAGTTCGTTAGGTAGAATGTTGCTATTATTAGTTGGATTTATGGAGAGAATTATTAAAAGATGTCCTGAAAAAAAAGATTGAAGAGCTGTTAATTTTAGAAAATCATAAAATTTTCATCATGAAATCAATGTAAGTAAACAGAAACAAATCATTGGAAATATTTGAAATCAAATGAATTTTATTGAAAATGTACAAATTAAATTATTTAAAGCGAAAGTAAACGGATACACTCAGTGAGATAGTTAACTAATGAAAAATACAAAACAAAATCTTACAAGACATATTTCATAATCTAATTTTTTGCTTCAATAACATACTTTTAATGATTATCTGTAAATAAAAAATATTTCTTATTAAAAATACTTATCAATTATGTCAAAAACAAAACTTGAATATAAACATAAGCATTTGTATTTTTTAGCATAGAATTTAAATTATTGAGTTTTTTATTTTAAACAGAGATTCAGTGATAGTATTTCCTTACCGCATGTTTTTGGTATATTAATCATTCCGAATGGGATTACTTTGTGGTATATAATGAAGGTATTAAAAGCTCATATTTTTTTTTGAACTTCCAAATAGTCTTCGAAATTCTTGTATATTTTTTTAGGATAACCTAATAATAATATTAGTTTTTTAAACAGAGCAAAACTGACATTTGTAGGAGATCAATCATAAATGAATAAAGAAATCAATATTTGTAGATACACCATCATAAAATAATTCATTAAAGTAATACACAACTAATGTAAAAAAATAAAAATAAAATGCAGAGCCTGCGAAAACCTTTATATTACTCTATTTTAATTGCTATAATTGCACAAATAAAAATTTTATATGCATAAGTACAAAAAAAAAACTGATCTTGCCAAATACAATCCCAAAGGTCATAAATGATTAAATCAACCACACACACATTCAAGCACAACAAAATATCAAATTTCCATTTCAACTTTTCCAGCCGAGCAACTTCATTCCTACTTTCCTGCACCTGTACAATCATCAATTTTCCACGCTCATTGAAAAATACGAGGCTGACCGTTCATAGAACCCAGCTCGCCAGACCCATTACCGACACGTAACACTTTGGAAAAGCGGTGCTCGCTCAACCTGACGTATCATGCGCCGCGAGACGAACAAACTGGTCTTGCCTATCGATATATGCACCCGGCGCATATAACTGTCCCGATGCGACGCGGCTTATTAGAGCTTTTAATCCAGCTCGACTTTGCGTAAGGGAAATGCAAATCTGGTTTTCCGAGCGAGTGAAAGCGCCCCGGCTTGTGTGCGAACGCGCTTAGAAATTTTCTGGTTTCGTTTCTTTTTTGTCAATTATTTTTCGCAATTTTTTTTTAGCGAGTGCAGCGACTGGATTTGCAGCGCGCGAGTTGGTTTCTTGGACGTGAGGTATTGGATTAGTGGGCAGTGGAGTGTGCTTGATTTCCGAGACGTTAGAAATTTTGCATTTATCAGTTGTTGGGAATGATTTATGTTTATTAGTGATAAGATTAATGTATTATTTACTAGATCAACTCGGGTCGTTTTTATTATAGATCTGCTAATTTAGTTATTGGAAAATTGTATTTCAAAATATTATTCATTTGACACACAAACTTTTATAACAAAAAGAACTGAATTCTGATAATATTTCCTCAATACAATATTTAAAGTATATAAACACCAAATCAAGGACACAATTTCATATTTACGTCTACATACGCAAGTACACTTCCCATCTCTTTTTTCTTCACACATCAACGCGAAACCCCCGCAAAACACGTCACCACCTTGCAATTTCATATCAATATACAAAAACAACGCACTCCTTACACCTGAAATTCCCACAAACAAAAAAAAAAATAAATCTTTCCTTATCGTCAGACGACCAGGTCCGCAGGCCAGAGGCGACATTAAATCCCGTATCGAACCAGCCAGCCGCCGCGAGTGCGTCGAATCGAGGCCATCCTCGCCAGATATTCGGAGTCCTTCGCTTCTCGCCAGCGCCCAGCGGCGCGAAACTTTCTTGTACGCTTATATGCACTCCGAAATATCGACGCGGCCTTCTCCTTTCGCCTTCGAGGAGTCGGCTGAATTATACATTTCCTTGCCGCGGCGGCTCGGCTTGGGTCCTCTGTGTATTTTTGAGCTGAATTTATGGTGATTAGGAGAGTTTTGGGCGTTCGATTTTTACAGGATTCGGCCTCACAGAAAGGATGTGGATCGAATGGGATCTTTTTTTTTGCGTGAGTGATGCGCGCGTGCGAAAATGAAAGTTCGATGGGATGGATGGTGAAGAGGCGCTTGTAATTGGTCAGTGTGTGTGTGTGCGTGTGTGTGTGTGTGTGTGAGAGAGAGAGAGAGAGAGAGAGAGAGAGAGAAATGATGCGCTTTCAGATTTATCCTGATGTTGGAATATATACGAATCAATTTAACGATTTTATTGATAAAATTATACATTGTATAATGGCTTTCAGAAATTTTTAAAGCGAGATTTGTGGAACTTTTTAACTGGTACAGGTATTTGTAAAATCTTTTGACTCGCAAATTATATTTTTAAAACAAATATAACGATTATTTACTGCAATTGATGATGTTTGAAGGTAGTAAAATATGTAATAGAATTCAATGATAAAGATTAATTAGGTGTTGATTGTTTGTTCAGGGCGTTAAAAATAGCTTGTTAATTTAGTTACGAAAGTCCAGAACTTTCAAAGGATCATATTAGATTATCGAAATTAAATCAAAGATAATAGATACTAAATGAAATACACGACGATATTATATTATGGAAAATATGAACTAAATATCATCAGAAGATATTATCTCACTTAAAAATTGACATGATTATTTTACTACTTAATTTAGATGTTTAGAATGTCAGCAATGTATATATTTATAATATTTTTCAAGAGAAATATAACGACAGATTAGCCTCAGGCCACAGTACTATTCCAACGGCCGGATCAAATTTGACGCATAGGCTCTATTAGCATACAGAGTGCGTGACATAACGGACTGGCACGTGCCTAAAATAATAAATTTTTAAATATTGACCTCTTGATGACCTTTTGATGTATAATACATTATTTTATTTACATAATTACTCTGATAAAAATTATAGCTTGAAAATTTTATTTAAAATTTATTCGATTTTTATTCGTGGCTTTGTGTTCGATCCATTAAATCCATTAAATAATAAACAATAAAAAAATCCGTAAATATTAACGTAAATAGTTGAATTTTAAATTAAGGCGAAAGCATCACTAACAGTAAAACTGGTTTTATCAGTCTTTTTCTTTTTAGTACTCTTTTTTTATAGATTTTATATGAATAATATTACTACATGCGAGAAAAGGTGGGTTATGAAGCGGATTGAATCTTCGTGCGAAGGCGAATGAAGGTGAACTAGACTTTAAGAAAGTTGTGAATATCCTCAGATCTAGATCAGTATCTCATTATACGTTATTTTTTGTCGATGATTACCATATCAAAGAAGTACGGGATTCTACTAAAAGTTATTTCGATACTTTTTTACGCATGGCACGAATATCTTAGTGTTATTTTAAATTTACTCGACTACATGCTTATCATTTGCTGCAATAGATTCTCAAAGAAAAAAATATTATTTCAAAAATTATATTGATATATAAAAATAATTATTACAATTACGTAAGAGGTAAAGTCCGATATTGTGATTGACTTTTCGTGATGCAACGAAACTATAAACATATTTATGAAGACATTATCAATGGCACTAAAAAAACTCCAGGCCAAAACCACACAAGCCAGCTCCAAAAACTCGTCCACCAACATTATTTCAATCAACAAACGTCGCTCTAAATTCTCCCCTATCCCCCCGAGAAAGCCAGCCTATCAATTAACCGAATCTCACATTTCGCAGCCGTCAATTTGCTAATTTTCGAAAGCGAATCAGCAGCGTCGGCACATGTGCGTCTCGGCAAAGGTCGCCCCGAGGCTCTCTCCCTGGCTTCGGATCCCTGAAGCGGCTCTTCGTGAAAGGCCGCATATCCTCATGTCACTCTCGTTTTCTTTATTCCATTTTTTTTGGCCATCGTCGGAGCTGCCTTCAGAACCAGACCGCGCCCTCACTGCTGGCTGGCTTTATGGGTCACTGTCGTTACACGGCGCCGAGAAGGCATCTTTGTTTTCTTTCGTGATAATAGAGATTAAGCGAAGAGTTGTTTTTGCGAATTCAACTTTCGTTTTGATGGATTTGTAGGATGTGGAGCGCGTGTGAGTCGAGGTCCCCGTGTGTGTCTAATTTGTAATTTCACGGTTCTTTTTAGTAGGGGAACGGATGTTTGTAAAAAGATCGTATGTTGTATGATAAAAAACAATAAAAGTTATTATTTGTATTGACTTTGATGGTCATGTATTTGATCTATTAACTTGTGAGGTGAATAGTTTTACTGGCGGCCTGTGATTATTATCGTGAAAGCAAAACTAATTAATTGGTAATAATTATTAATATAGGTTTCAAATACTAGAATTTAAATGGTGTTGAAATATTTTGAAACGTAAATTTGTATTATTTTTCCAAACTTGTATTTATGGTACATCTACATAATGACGAATATATTGTAAAAAGTAAAATTGTCATTTTGATTTAATTATGGACGTAATAAACTTCAAGATAGATTCTATAATTTAATATATTCTATTGTTATTATCAATACAATGCTAGGTGATAATGCTGCTATATTAAGCAACACCATATACGTTAACACAAGGAGAATAAAAGTGAGTATTTGAGTAATGATACTTATGTAAAGGCAAATAATTTGAGATGCAAAAAAGCCTATAAAAAATAATAGACAGTTTAAAGTATTATGCATTTGGCATATATTCATATGATCAAAAGAGCATATCATGCAATGCTCTCTAGATAATTGACCGTTCAATCATCTACGCATCGAACAAAAGTAGGTGTCAATTAATTTCCGAATAGCGTCTGATTTTGTGTTATTAAACGCTTTCATTACACCTTATAATTTGATCTTTTGCGAGATTATAACGTACAAAAAGATTATGATGACAAAGCATTACATTTTCTGACACTCGTATACGAACAAGCTTACCCCTAGTGTAATTTTTTTCTTATCATTGTATTCGGACAATCAAATATCGTGAAAATGATAAAAAACAAATTTTAAAAGAAAGTCTTATATTGTAAGATGTTATTCTGAATCACCAAAAAATTT
>JAPYZA010002439.1:0-19469 GCA_030522685.1 Eupelmus azureus | reverse complement strand
AGAGACTTTGTTATGAAATAAAAATTTAAAGGGAAATAGGAACTTCAAAAGTACATTATAAAGTATAACATTATATTAAGTACAAGTATTTCTTTAACAAAACAGTCTGCTAGATCAGCCAGTAGTGATTTATTTATATTACATAACATAAATAATGTGGCCATAAGAAATTATAAGTACTTATTTGCAAGGTTAAAAATAGGTATAAGAATCGTTGACTTTTATCTGCTAGAGGCTTGCCTATTAAATGAACATAAAAATGTCAGTCAATTAAAAATAATATGCAATTTATTATTACTTTAACAATGAATTATCTAGAGTCAATAATAAGAGATATTGTGAAATTTGCTTGTAAACATGAACAGACTTCTTGAAAAGATAAAGTAATAATCGATAATCATATTCAAGCCAGACAGAAGAATGCAACCTTGAAATTTAATGGTATCTCATTACTGAAAAATAGATCACGTGAAAATGTTGCCGCTTTACCTAATTGCAGATGATTGTTAGTTGAGGCGGTAAAGATAAATCGACTGATCTGAAAGTACATTAAAATAATAGATGGTTGTGCACGTTTTATAAAATTAAGGCTTGTGGACTTAAATACCATTTAAAAAGAAAGGTCAATAAACGCGATATCTACTCCATCTTTAACATTACTTAACCTGATTGATACACATAGCGTTTTACAGTATCGACATTTAAGAACTACAAAAAAGTCATAATTTATTACTAGACAATAAAATATAATAATATCAAACTTAATACATAACATCTGCATATACAAGAATATCATGGCTATGCATTATTCATTTAATTACTTCACCTAATTAACCAAAAAAATTGTACCTCAACCGTCTACCAAGTTTCGCCAATCGCCCACGTCGATTAATTACATGCGCGTGGCAGGCAAAAATTATGCAAACGCAATCAGCTCTAAATAACGAAATTATTATTATTATTATAACCTGCCAGCAGCGCGCCTCGTGGAGCTTTAAAATTTAAAAGCAAAACTCCGGCCGGCTGCCGGCAATTTATACGGGCAGAATCGCTATTTCATTTATCTTTAAAGGCGCCCGCCCACCCAACAAACTTAAAAGCCAATTGTAATTGAACGCCACGGTTCGTAAAAGCGGATTTAGGCGCGAGGGGGTGGAGGGAGGATGAAGGTTTCGCAAGTTCAGCCGAAGGGTCGGAGAACGATTGCCTCTCCCGCCAGCGCGCGCACCTTAATCCAGCGCTAAATCCGCGATCGAAATGAACTCAAGTTTATGTCTTGGTTGGGAAAAAAATTTTTTAATTTTGCGGGATCGTAGAATTCTTGCATAATACAGTAAAGATGAACATGTGTACGTAAAAATAAAGGATTGATTGATCTATACGAATCATTGATGAATTCGTTTTTAAAATAACGTTCCAATTAGCGCGTGTCGTCGAGCTTGAGCAAGCAGCGCGCGGCCGCGGAAAATCGTAATTCAAAAGTGCGTGGATGTAACAGAACGCGCGTTATCGAGGTGAAAAAAAAGCGTTCGCTGCTCGCGCGCGGGCTCCGCTCGGATTCAATAGCCCGGAATTATTGATTTCAATAAAAGAAACACTGTGGCATCCTGTTTGATTAGAAGCTGCCGCCTGTATAGAAGCTTTTTATTACTTTACCTTGTTTATTTTGACAAATTGAATTCCAATAAATTTTTGTTGGAATTCAGCAGAGAAAACACGGCTCGATAAATAAATCGTCGAATATAAAAAGCGGGGCGGAATGAAATCTAAAGTTTGAAAAACAAAAGTTAGCGTATGTAGGTTCAAAAATTTTCTTTCATCGAGAAACGCGCTGTCGTTGCTTACCCCGCTCGTCATCAACTGCCAAGCTCTTATCTTCCGACCCAACGACAAAACTCAAAAAAAAAACTTTTCAAAAAAACTTTTCACATCTGAAAATCTCGTATCAGCGTCAACGCAGCGTTTTAACGAGCAAAAGAAAAAAACAAGCCTCTAAGCGTCAAAAACTCTGGAATCTCAGTGCTGGCAATTTGCATCCAAACGTTCTCCCGCAAGCTCGCTCCGCGCGGCAACAATACTCGCTGGGCAAAAAAATTTTCCTCCCAAGAAACACTTTCTAAAAAGGGAGGCGCGGCAAGATCTCTCTCCTGCTCTCTCCGGGTCCGGTGGTAATTGCAGTTACAGAGCTGCTGCTCTCGCGCAAGTGCACAAGTTTCTTAAGCTCCAGTTTCTCCGGCTAAAAAACTTCTTTCCCTGCCAGGCCTCTATATCTCTCGACGGCTTGTTTGAGCGCCGAGATTCCACGTGTTTACCGCCTCCATACTACGAATATATCCCTAAAAGCCTCTCTCGTTTCTTCGTCTCCCTGTGTACACGGCTTCCGAGGCAGCCTTTTGGGGACCTGCAGCCGCGCGGGCCGACCTCATGAATGCAAGTTGCTTTCACTTTGATATGCAAAATGATCTCCTGCGCAACCGGCGAGCTTGCGGGGGGTACACAATGATTTTCATCCCCAGGACAAGAATAAGTAGCCTCTCCCTCTCTCTCTCTCTCTCTCTCTCTCACTCTCTTTCTCGTTTTTCCTTATCCTCGGTGCGCAGCCGACTGTTTATCCGGAAAGTGGACCGCGCGCGACTGTCTCTGTGTGTAGACGTTGGAGGAAGCCTCGTTGTCGCGCTGAGTGGAAAGTAGCTCAAGCGCTCCGCAGAGCTAAAGGGAGTGAGAAAGTTCAGCTCCTCTCTCCCTCAAACTTTTGAAATATGCATCCCGACCGCCGCGTAGCTTTGTGCTTTTCGTCTTCTTTGTCCGCGGATGCCAGCCCGATGCGAAAGTATTTAAGACCAAAGAGAGCGATCATTATCCCACGGCTTTTGGGATCGTTATTTGTTGCGCGTCTCGCTTGACGTTGATTAAGGACGCCGGATGGCTATTGGAGAAAATTCGAGCTTCGCGCACAAAGTTCGCGTGATCTACGAGTGAATACAATGAGCGGCGATGTAAATCAATACAAGAGCTTTTCCGCCGCAAAGTCCATCTACGCAAAACAATCGACCTGATCGCCAACAGCCGAAAACCCAAACCGCCCACGCAGCCCCCTGAAAATTCCTCGAAACAATTGAGCCCAGCGGCCAAGTACAGCGCGAGCGCTCTCCCAAACTACGCGAGAACATTTCCTCTTACCCTCGCAATGGCCCTTGGCAGCCACCCACCGTAAAGCCAGAGCGCCCTGTACCCTCGAAAAGGCATGAAGGGAGAGAGAGAGAGAGCCAGTCGGACTCCCAGCTCGAAAATGCTATAGCTCTCTCTTGCTCGCGTCCTCTCGTTAACGAGCGGCAATAAACGCATGGAGCGTCTCCGGGTATAGGGTGAGTTAGTTGCGCGCCTGGCCGACTATAGGACAGCCTGTGTGTCTACTCCCGTGTCAAACATTATGCAGCCGAGCGAGTGCGCCGCGCCTCTAGGAACGTTTGGCCCCGCGACTGCAATTAAGGCTTGCGTGCTGTGGCAATCAGTGACGTTCTTGTGCTCTGCTTCTCGAATTTCGATTCTGGCACGCGCAAGAGGCTGCTTCTGCTTTGCGAAATGCGCGATGTTTATTTTTTGAGGCTGGGATGTGTGTGATGCGGGGGCGAGGGGAGGGGTTAATTTAATTGTGGAGGGAATTTACAGGAAGGTGCCTGGAGACGGTGAGGAGTCGTGATGTGCGTTTGCCTTCTGTCTCGGAGGTTTCTGCAAGGTAAAGGTTGCAGTGTGTGAGTGATGTTTGTTATGCATGGGATCTATGTTTTTGGATGCAATTGCTTTGATTTTTAATGTTGGTTGTTTTTACAGAATGTTAACTTTTTTCGTAGCAATTTATTAAGGTAAAATTAGAATTGCTAAAGTAACTTTAATTTAGTAATTATTTTTGTATATAGAAAACTGTTTTTACAACCAGATATATTTTCTTTTCGAAATTTTAGATCAAAGCCAAGAAACCACTCCACACTTCTCCCATCCAGAACAAAAACGAAACAAACGCGAAATTCTAATGGCTTTCTCCTTCTCCTCGAGCACAAACAGTCCTCGTCGCGTCCCAACCTGGTGTAATGCAACCTTAATGCAAAAGGCATTGAAAAAACATCGGCATCGCCACGTTAAGAGCTCAAGCTCGCAGCAAAGGCACAGAGACCTTAAGGCCGCTCATCTTGAGAGTGCTCCTTTTTTCCTCTCGTTATTTATTTCAAAGCCCGGCGAAACTGTCAGCTAAAACTGATTGCAGGAAAATTATAAACGCACAGAGAGACTCGCTTCAATTCTTCATAAAGCCGTCACGTTTTCAAAAGACGACGTCCTCCAGTATTATCCTCGCTTTGATAAAGCTCGCTTCTTCTCTTTCTCTCCGCTGGTCTCTCGCAACTTTGTCAAGAATTATCGTACACACGCGCAAGCGGATGTGTAGGAAATTTCAAAGGGGGGAGGTGGCACACGAATTTAGATTAATTTTACAATGCAACCGACTGAGCTATTTAGAGTTTATGTCTTTCACTGCCAGGCTCACTTGGAGATGGCGTTGCGTGTGTAAAAAAAGTAAGCTCTTTTTTCGCAGGGTTTGTAGAGTGGAAGGATTCTTTTGATAGAACTTATGTTTAATGTGGAAGCGTTATTTTTTAATATTATTGTCGTAAAAGCCCGAGGTACAATCATATTTTATGTATAGTATTTAAATTTATTTCAGGAAAGAAAAAGTGAGCACACATTCGCTTTAATGAAATTCGCCGCAATAAAAGCTTTATCGCCGCTCTGTCAAATAAGAAAGTTTTGTATCCCGCCATCCTCTCAGTCTACTACGGAATCCTATTCTTTTTTCATTCGAGCAATACGAAATCGTTTGCTTCAGTCAAATACCTTCACAGCAAATGAGTAACGACAAAAAAATCCAGTCGACGAAAAAAAAATGTCATTACAAACACTCATTAACAGCGCCGTCGTAAATATCCCCTTGATTTTCATTATAATAAACTCCGGCCCCTACACCAGCTCGCCAAGCCTTCCACTGTCGCATCGTAAAACAGTCGGACGCAGTACTAAAAGAAACGAAGTAAGAGCCTTCATCCAGCGACTCTATCCTCCCACGCTTTGCCCTCTCAAAGACAGCCAGCCGCTCCTAGGTATACACGCGGGCGCAAACACAAAGCGGGCGCGCTCGATTTTAGCAACTACCGAATTAAGACGATTAACGCGAGCGAGCTTTATGATGCGGGAGAGGGAAAGAGAGAGACAGAGAGAGAGAGAGAGAGGTGAGAAAAGCTCCGGCGTCCAAGCACTTAGTCGTCGGCGAGCCACTTGAAAAGCACTTTTGAAATCTGGCTACTTTGGCACGAGGGCCGCCAGAAGAAAGTGCCTCTTTTGAGTTTGTTGCTCCGCTGGCGGACAGCTTGCCAGTTTAGAGGCCTGCGCGCTTATCGATGAAAGCTAAGACTGCAGCGTCGCGTCTTACGGCTCGGTTTTTATTCCTAACGATATTAATCGACTTTTATTGTCGCGGATGTAACGCTGGAATTTCGTGCTTTATTAGGACGAGAATCGAGCTGGCGTTAAATTTTTACTCCCGGTCCGTTTTACATTATTTTCCAGGGCTTTTCAGGATTTTGATCGGCGCTTTTAGCGCTGGAACGCCGGTTTATTACGTTTATCGAGATTAATATTGAGACGCTGTACACTTTGTGCGAGCCTGCAAATTGAATCGGCCGACGATCGAGTTTTTACGGCGTTTTAACATCTTTTTTTATCGGTTCGAACGGAACTCGATTATTCTGCTAATGAGATTTGTTCTAGCGTATTTTTAGAGGCATTAGGAATAAAAATTCAACTCGATTTTTCGAAATTTTTACTCGCTCAGGTAATCAATATTAAATGTAGATCAAAGAGCTATGCAAAACTGCATTTCATTGTGACTGATGTTATAAGGAGCTTGGAAGTAATCGCCTTATCGATCGTAATCGAATAATGGTTGAACTTTAACCGGAAAATAATCCAGTACAGCGCTCTTAGTTTAATTTCTTTCCAATCAGACTCGATCGATTACCTCGCATGCATTACTTAAAGTAGGGACGCCTAATAATTATTTTTTAATATATGCTATTAATTGAAGTTTTTTGTGCCCAGAAAGGGACACAATCTTATTTTAACCTCTTTTTATGTAACAACGCTCATAAGTCAAATAATTACAACATTTGAAATTAAGTTCAAACTTTTACAATACTAAAAAGTTAGAAAAATTTAGTAGACATTAAATATGATAAATTTTACCTCAGCATAAGTATGCGTCTCATTCCCCTATATACGCAAAGAACTTATTTAACTAGCAAAGCTCACAACTTTTTTCATCATAAAGGAAAGTGTCAATTTTTCTAATAACTCCCGAGAAGCACGTACTCATTCCGGTTAAAACTTCTCTCCCCCGCTTAGCTCCTCCAAGTAGGCGAAGCCGAGCTTTGGCGGCTTGTTAGCCAAATTAAGTAACTTCTCCAGGCCTCAATTAAGAAAATTAATCTCGGCGCGTTGCGCGCCCAAAAAGCCAAATCAAAGCCTCGCCGTCAAACGCGCCGCCGGTCCTCGAGCCAGCCGCAGAAAAAGCAGCCGATAAAATCCATAAGCTTGAAGAAAAAGCGCGCAACACAATCAACGGCCTCGCGAGCGAATCATGGAAGGATTATCGCACTCTTTTCCATTTCGGTGGTTATCTCGGCCGCGGGCCTATCGATGTCCGCTTTCCAATAACCCAGCGCAAGAGCCATATAACCGAGACTCTTAAATCCGCCCAAGTGCTTTAGAGTCGCGAGCGCGGAACGGAATAATTAAAAACTTTCGGGGAAGGCTGCGGCAATATAACGCGCCGTTTCTCTCATTCTCGAGCGCGAGGCTATTTTCGATTTCTATACTACTTTTTCGCCTTCATTTTAGCTATCGAGCGTTGCTGGATCGTATTGTATAGATATTTTTTAGATCGGTGTGTGGGTGGTATGAGAAAAATGGGTTCGAAGGTCATTTGGGATATTGCGCGCGTTGTGTAATAGCGCTCGAAACCGAAATGCTTTTTGGAGGGCTCGTTATCGGATAGCTTGGGGGTGTAAGTCATTGGTATCTTTTTTTCGAGGTTAAAATTTTTGGGCCATTTGTGGTTCTGGAGAAATTAAATTTTCTCAGCTGAAAGTGATTGAATTATTATGAATTTAAATAATAAATTATAATTTCTTTATGAAAAAATGATTATCCCTTTTGAATTCCAACAAGACATTTTATTTTATGAAATTTATTCAAGTGGACATTCATACAGTCAAATTTCTGTAAATCCAACCATATCCCGTATCTTAAAAAAAAAACTCGGCAATTCTCCTTCTCCCCAAACACCCTGAGCGCGAACCCGCACCCTCTCCGTCAAGCCACACGACTCAATAAATACCTCCGATCGCCAAAAAAACGACTCCAGCCTCCGAGCCAGCCAGCTAGCGACTTCAGGGCGTCTCGTTTCGCTAAAAACCAGCCCGACTTTATTCCTCCTTCCGCTGATTCCGGGCGGCGAGGGGCTAAGTTTAACGTAAAACGAGGCCCCGATAAGAGGCTGTACAGCAGCGCTTCCGCGCGACTTGATGTCTCTTTTAGGGCGGCGCCTCGGCGCTATCCACGCTCGGGATCGCGCGCGCCAAGCAAATTGCTCGGAAAAACGTCACCTTCAGCTCGCCCCCGGGAGGAGAAATCATCGATCTACTCCGGCGCGTTGCTGCCACCCCTAGTCGGAAATTTCGACTCCAACGAATGCCGAATGAGCGGGAGAAAAGGGGGACAAGAGGCGCTGGATCGTGAAAGGAGTCAATTCGACGGCCCGATGTAATTCGGAGCTTTGGCCCGGCCGAGGGAAAATATAGATATGGGACAGGCTTGTATTGATGGCGAGGCTCAATAAGGAATATTGATGGGGGCTGTTTAAAGTAATCGACAAGTCGTCGTGGAAATTTTTTAAAAAGAGGCTAAAGGGTGAGTTTTAATAATGAGGAGGTTTGATATCGCGCTGATGTCCAAGTAAACTAATTAAACTTTTATCATTTGCGAGAGAAGAGAGAAGGCGATTTTTAAATTTCACAATGATCCCGGTATTAATGAAGTGGTCGGTAGCAGCCATTAAACATTCTTCGACTGTTTGAATCCGGCGATTAATTAGGATATAAAATTCGATGTTCATAAACTAATTAACGGTGTAATTAATACACTCTCGCGCTAATAAATTAGAGGCTGATCGATAAAACAGAAGCAGTCCCTGCCACTAGAGCGTCAAATTAAAATATCGATTCGCGTAACACGGTAAAGACTGGGCCGTGACTAACTTCCGAAATTCAATACTGCAGCCGAGCGTGGGCGCAGACTAAGAATTTCGATATTTATAATTAAGGTCGAATGTAAGGACTAAACTTGTAAATATAGACGAGAGCCGTGTACAGCTATTTTCGATTAACGTTTATTCTAAGTAACTTGTGCAGTGCATTTTGGAAGAATGGTTTATTCGGCTATTTTTGCAGCATGAAAATGTTTTTATCTACTTGAAAATTATTTTCCTTTGGACTGAACTAATTTATTGGGGAATAATAAATTTACCTAGCAATCGACGGAGCTTAAATTTTATGCACACAGTAATTTGGAGTAATATGCATACGAGACTTTGTATTAGAGGTAATGATTTAAAATTATGAAATTAACTAAAGAACATTGTTATTGTATTTGCTTAAATATTTTATATATCTTGATATGAGAGTCGAAATGATAACATTAATCAAAGTGAACCGTAAAAGTTAATTCATAAAAATACGAATCTTTAATCAGTTTTTAACACAGGAATATCTCTATCAATACATTTTTCTTTACAAAGAACACAAGAGGGTCGCGTTAGCTCTGTAACCAGTCAATTTCCTCAAGACATCCGAAATCCTCTCTCTCACCATTCCAAAACCATCCATCTCAGCACCCGCTTCCGCCTCAACCCCATAAAATCCAAATCATCCACCTCCAATCAACACCTCAGCAGCAAAAAAACCCTCTCCTATAAACCTCAAATCCCTCTCTTAAAGCACCCAGCCTCTTCTCCCGCCACCCACTAAACAACGCAACCTCGCCCGAATATCGAGCGAGCATCGCGCGCAGCCAGCAGAAGCAGCAGCAGCAGCAGCGGCAGCCGGAAACTTGGCCAAGAAGACGAGGGCCGGGTAATTCGACTAATAAAACGTACAACAGGCATTCGCCGGTTATACGCCGGTCGGACAACTCTCCGAGTCTCTCTTGAGAGGGGGAGAGAAGCACGCGCGCGTCTGCTCTGGAGAATCCATGGAAAGTTTGCGGAGAGCGAGAGAGAGAGAGAGAGAGAGAGAGAGAGAGAGAGAGAGAGATATAGAAGTGATCGCGGAAGCTCGTTTTCGAGCTGCGCGAAAAGTAGCTTGCGAAATTAATTAGCGAGCCGAGGCGTCGAGGGAGTCGGAGGGGATTGAAATATCATTGTTAAAAATTTGGGCTGGGAGATTAGATTTGCGGTGGTTGGGGTGGTTTTGGAAAATATTAGTGGATTTCCAGGTGGCGATTAAATTAATGACGATTAAGAAGTAGTCTCAACTCAATTAAACTTTATTAAAGCAATTGCCGAGTGGGTACGGCAAATTTACGCGCTTTTGATGGAAAATTTTTTGGCGAGGCAGTTCTTTGCAAACTTAAATACTATTATTACTGAATTATTTCAACTATAAAATAGCGCAGAGACGTGCCTCGCTTTTTTAAAAGCGCGGCCCTATTCCGTGCCAAAACAAAGACATACGTGCATTGCCAGAGACAAAAATCACATTTTTCGCTGAACTCAATTCCACTCTGTAAAAAGCTCGGGCGCGCAAGCGAGCGAGAGAGCAAGCCCTTCGCCGCTTAAATTAAATATTCTTTCGCGCGGGCCGAATTTACATTTTAATCGTCCCTCTTGCAGGGCGAAAGCGCGCGCTTTCCAAAAAATTAACTTCCCTACTTAATCACGAAAGTCCGCGTAACTTTAGCGCAAAAACAATGGAATTTCCGAGAGCCAGCCGGCCGCTCTAAATAAAACACACGCGCTAAACTCCCGTCAGCCGCGCTCCCTCAGCTAATAACCCGGCTCCTCGAAACGAGAAGAAGAAAAAACTAAACACGCGCAAACACACGCGGCGAGCCTCTGAAGTTAACCCAAATTTTCCGACAAACCAACCGGCTCGACTACGTAGTCCCCTAATAGCGCATCTTCTTATCCCTTTGTTCCTCCTGCCCCGGCCGCAGCTGGAAAAGACCCGTCTCTTTTAACGAGGCCGACGCAAAAGCCCTCACGTAAATCCAGCGCTCAACATTTACCAACAATCCCGCGCCGTCCGCCCACGCCTACATAGGTACGCGCGCTGCGGCGCTGAATTTATTTTTCACCAGTAGCGGAACCCGTGTTTTCATTACGCGAATTTCGCGCGTACACGCGCGGGCTTGGCAGAGCAAAGGAAAAAAACGGAGAGAAGCGCAGCAGCGTTGACTGCAGCAACCGGACGTATCTCAGAGGGACAATTTTGCTCGCGCAATTTCCCGTCGGCCCCCTCCTGTTCAGCGCGCGGGCGGCTCGCTTTGGCGCAGCCCGTACGTCATTTTGGCCATTAAATTAGATTTTCCAAGGACAATTTGACGCAAGCGAACGCTGCGCAACTTTGCCAGGGGAGCTGGAGCCGAGCGAAGTTGAAGTTTGCTTTTTTTCTGGGAGTGCCTGATTTTTGAGGCGGTTCTTGCAGGCGCGTTTTTTATGGGGAGGAGGGATGAATGGATCCGGATTAGAGGGATTGACGTAGGTTTTGTCAGTGATTAGCTTGATTGGTGATTGGGTTAGAATTGTACTTGGATTTATGGCACGACGTCGAGAAAAAAAATAATGAAAAAGAATTGCCAGTATGTAACTGGGGAAGATCAAAAGTAGGTTTTATTTAGCGCTGTCGGAAAAATAAGTAGTATAACTACCTCATTAAAAATTTGTAAGACAAGACTAGTTAGTATGATATTGTATGCGCACTTGTAACTAAATATGTTAAGCGTAATTAAGTAAATTAATGCCAACATCCTTAACTGTTTCACGTACAACTATGTGCTATAGATGTAACCTCCTTTATATAATTAATAGTCATTTTGAAAATATAGCTTTAATTACATTTTTAATTACATCTTTTTTAGTTCAAGTATGCAACATATAAAAATGAGTTAAAATCAAAATTTATTAAAACTAACAAACTTATTTATTTATTTATTTATCTATGCCGTCCTCCTTTCTATTTCATTCACGCTCCTCGGCCAAAAAGAAACTTGCCTCCGAATTAGCACAATATAACAATAAAAAAACTACTCCCCGAAAAAGTGAAAAAAAGCAGCTCGCACACACTGAGAGCCGGCTCTCCGCTCTCGGCGCCATAAATATCCCCGCGAACTTCGATACGAAACTTTCTATCCGGTACTTGCGTTCCTGAGATATTTCCCCGGCGGAGAGAAAAAATATCGGGGAAATTCCTTCCGTCATTCCGCCGAAAACTTGGAAGGCCCGCGCGCGCTCGCGCGAAAGTGGCGAGAGCCGCCGCTAAAGTTTGCCATCTTCTCTTTCGCGCTTAGCATTGGAAATGCGCGAACTGCCTGCACGTGTGCATATACGGCGGACGCGCGCTCCGACGCTGCTCACTGTACATCAAAGACCACTTTGAGGCTCTCGCTTCTCTGTGTGTATACTCGCCTGGTGTTCTCGAGTCGCATTGGGAAACTGGAAGAATGGTTTTTGGTTTTTTTGGGGTTTTCTTTTGGGTGGGCATTTGAACGGGGGGATCGTGCGAAGTAGGAGGTAAGCATTTTATCGGAAAAGTCGAGAAAACTTAGCACGTGCTGATATTTTAAGAGCTCGGCAAGTGCAAACGCAAACAACACGATGGAAACGTTATGTAGCCGTAAAAAGAGCGAAATCCCCGAACAGAATCGGCTACTTGCTAATAATAGAAAAACAATCTCCGAGCGGAAAGCAGCCGATTGTTCCGCTAATTAGGCTCGCCGGACGTGAGATTTTCCTCTCCGTGCTATACGCGAGCCGGTAAACATTTCCCTCACCTCCTCGAATTTGTAGAAATAACGGATCGATGGCCTCTGCAGCCGTCCACTACTCCCTCTCTCTCTCTCTCTCTCTCTTTGTTCTCCCACCTTAATTCAAGCGTCCAGCGCCGGCTCGTGAACGCAATTGTCGCGTAGTAACCACTTTATAAAGCCTACTGCGGCTGAAATAAAAAGCAATTGTAATCGAGCTGCGTCTCTAATTTTTTTGGTCTATACGAGGAAATGAATGTAGTCAACTTGTATATCGAGTTAGTGAAAAATTTCGCGTTATTAAAATGAAGTTTTTTTATGGCAGGCTTTTGCAATTCGAGCGTAAATGTTTGAACGATATCTAAAACAAATTCACTTAAATTCGGCATTGCCCAGAAGGCAGGTGCGTTTAATTATCGTAATAATTACTTTCACCTCCGTTTTTTATTTTTTCCACTCCATTTTAATAAATGACTGCCGCGATGCGCGCACACCGTACATTACCGAAGCCTCGCGATTAATCACCGAGATTAATTATTTTCTCCACACACGAGCACACACACACGCAAAGCCCCCAGACCAAAGATCCAGCGGCGAAACGAAAATTTCGCTATATCGATTTAATTCGCCAAGTAGGCCGCCGCGCGGTGGAATTACAAGCCGCGAGAGTGGTCTAATTAGACCCGGAGAGGGGGGAGAGGCTCTAATAAAGGAAACATGTAAATTAGCCGTGTTTGGGAGCGAGCCCGAAAGTTCGCCGGCACGCCGAGCCTATGAAATATAGAATGCTTAATTATCTCTTTCGGCTCGGCGCGTCTTCCCTGGAACTTTAATCTTATATCTCGCTTGGCGGGGGGCGCTCGGCGGAAATGCTATCTCCGAGGAGAAAAATTCGGAAAAATTGCCGGCCGGATTTTTGTCGAGGAGACGAATTTCCGGGAGGTAGTTGAGAAGGTTTAATTACAAGGATTATGGAGTGGCTGTCTCGTTATGAGCGTTAATTGTGTATTGTAATTCGTGATTACATGTAATGCTATCTAATTACGTTTAAGTATTATGCAGAAGATCGATACGCTAGTCAGAAGCGTTAGCGTCATCTTCGGCGTCTTCGCTGACATTATCGTTAGCGTCGGTTCTAACGTCGTCATTAACGTAGTTACTCCGCTGCAGTAGTTATTATCGTCATTGAAACTATTATTATTATCCTCTGTGTAGAGGTCCTCATCGCTTTCATTAGTATAACTAAGTAACGAAGTTGACGAGTAGATTTTCGAATATCGAATGTCGCCTAGTTTCGAATTGTTTCGAATACGCTTGTTAAAAGCGAACGACTACTTAGCAAATAGAAAAGTTTGCGCGCAATGATGCGCGCGCTGGATTTTAATATAGATCTGATATAAAAGTGGGTTACGTTTCGAGCTGTCGGGCCAGGAGGAGAGAGAGAAATATAGTTGACGCAACTGAGAAGCCAAGTTCCACATAACAAACGCAGCAACAACTAAGTAGGTAAACTTAGTTAAAACTTAGCTAACCCCCTTAATGCCCGGCCCTACACTACACTGAAATAATTGTTTTCGTTGTTTCGCTCGCGGGCTATTCGATATTGTATTACATCAATTTGGCGAGGCGCGCCGCGGCGAGCTATCACAGCGCTATCCATTACCTCTCCCCGGAAAACAAAAGATTAATTCGGCGCGAAGTCGAAATAAGAAAGCTTGAAAATAAAAATTAAGCCCAACGAAAATCCAATTTCTCTCGGGTCCGCAGCTGCAGGCAGCGCTCTGGTTCGCCTAAAAAAGAAAGCCGGGCACGACTCGTCGTAAAACGCTTAATACCTCAGAACGAGGCTGTAGCGCGTGATAAACGGCCGGTGTCAGCCGGATCATCGATTAAAACGTTAAAAGCTCCCGAAGTATAAATTACGGCCGGCCGTGTAAAAGCGGCGCCTCGGCTGTACAGCCCCCCGGGCCAGGAAAATAAAATTCAAAGTGACAAAGTAAATCATCTCGTTATCTAATATCGTCACGCGCGGGCCAACATCCCCCAACGAAGTTTCGGAGGATGCGAATCGATTCTAGGCAAAAATAGGAGGATAAGAAGCTGAACTAGGCTTGACGGGCATAATCAGGCGTCAATCGACAAGAGCGGACAAATATAAAGAGAGGCTGGCAAGGGAGGGAGGAGGTAATTCGATATCGGACGGCTTTTACGAGATTATATGCGTTCCGAATCTTTGCTCCGGTCAAATTAGCTCTTTCCGGGGAGAGTGCTTTGACGTTGATTTGCTCGGGGACTTTATTTGGCTGTAAGCGAGTTTGCGGCTTGAGCTTCGAGCGATTCCGCAACTTGTAAGTTCGGCCGTTCCGGGTTCGATAAATTTTCGGCGACAGTGAACTTTTCGCCGGATTAGATGGAGCCTCTGGTTCCAAGGATACGTAAAAGTATAATAAATATTGTTTCGATACAACTTCAATAGTCAACACCAATTTTATCTAAAAAAAAGTTGCGTATAATACAAAATATAAAACATAAAAGAGGGATTAATAAAGCACCGACAAGCTTGTTCAAGAGTACCAAGCGCTGCACAACTGGATAAAAAATTCAAAAAACGAAGCGTCCCGAAACGGCCATCCTACCCTCCGAAATTCAATAAATACCGATTTTCTGCCTCCTCAACGTATCAATAATCCCACCCCAGCCCCGGGGGAAGCGTTTGGCCCGCATAAGCATACAAGTCGGCAAACTCGCGCGTTTAAACGCACTGCCGTCTCTATACACATACACACACTCATATCCGCGACTATGGCTTCTTCCAAGAGAGGCCAGCCCGCGAGCTGCATTATTCATGAAATTATAAGCCTCGCAACGGTGACTTTGCGCCGGGGAATTAGATGGAGGGCAAAGCTGCTCTTTGATCTGTGTATCCTAAATCGCTAATTCGGACCTTAGTATTCCGGCCCCAATTTTCCGGGAGCTTTAGCTCGGGGACGGCTTTTGCGGATGCCGCGCGGCGCGTAAGTGCGCCGTCGTGAGAAAAATGCATACACGCCCTTTCAAAGGGGAGAAGTTTTGTATTTCCAGCGCGGCCGGACGGATAAGGGCGGAGGCTGAATTTTCCCCGTTATTACAGCGAATTCAGCGGAAAAAAAGGTCGAAGCGTGCATTCGCCGGAAAATAAAGTTTTCCTCGCTCGGCGCACGCGGGAAAATACGTCGGCGGTACAGCGCTGTTTTTTTCCGAAAGTTCAAATTTGACGCGCCAACGCGGCGCCTCGTCACCTCCAACGTTTATAAACCGTAGCGCTCCGAAAACAAAGCTATTATTCCGCGCTGTTTGCCTTCTGATAATTGAATGAGCGAAAATTGAATGGCAATACAGAACGTTACAGCCCCGGTCTTAATCAAGCTTTTTCAGTCCGCCCCCACAGAAACCAGTCCACCAAAAAATAGAAAAAAAACCATCCCTCGAGTCATCCACATGCTCGCTCATCTCTCGTCCAGCTCCAAAGCCATCCACGCGCCCAAGAATTTCTCGCTCGAGGAAACAGCAAGCTCTCTCCGGCGAAATAAGCCGGCACATCCCCCCGGGCTCTTACACGCACTCGGGCCAATTATCGCTGACAAAAGACGCGTATCGCATTATACTCGCCGCTGAAGACGGTAATTGCGCCTGGATCGCAGCGGCCCTCGCGCACAATACACCAGGGCCATTGTGCGCTCGCCTCCTGCGCGGGACTTTCTACCTAAGTTAGCCGGCCGGCCGAGTGAAATAGAATCCCGGACGCGAAACTTGTACTGCTCTCTCTCTCTCTCTCCCGCTGTCCGACCTTCGTCTTGACTCGCTCGTTACACGCGCGCGCGCTGCTGGCTTTTCTTCTTTCGGCCCGCTCGTTATCAGACGGGCGCTGCGCGGGATAGTTTCAACTGTTTTATGGACGTCGAAGCGGCCCGGGGGGAAACGCGATTACGCTGGCTCTCCTCTTTTTTTTTATCATCCGACTTTTTGATGGAGCGCGCGTGCGGCTTGAAGGGCAAAGTTTTTCATGGCGCGCTGGCCGGAAATGATGTTTGCCGAGGAGGAGCGGACCGATTGGAAACGTTGGCCGGCTCGGGGCTTGTTTGCCCGAGACGGCCGATTGTTATCGGCTGCGGGGCACGATGAGCTGGCGATAATCTTGCGGGAAGCGCTGACATGTGATAAATCTGATTGGCGAGTATGGCCCGGAGGAATGAAATACGGTATCGGCCTCTGGCTCTCTGTGTGTGTATATATCGGCTGGAAGTCGACGGGACGACGTCTGCTGCCGGGATTGACGCCGAATCGATACGCCGCGATTGCTCCTGCGAGAGGGAAATGTACCTGTTTAGATTAATCTCCTGCCGTTAGCGGCTGGATGATAATCTGGCTCAGCGTCGCAGTATTTTATTTCGGAAGAGCTTTCGTTTAATATTACTATCTACGCAGTCGCTTCTTAATTCGCTATAAAGCTCTACTGAATTTTTTTATTCACTATAATCGCACGGAATCATCCTGTCCATTCTAATCTCCCGAACGGCCCATTAGCGCCTGTCGCGCTGCAGCTACACGGACAAACGTTCTCCCTTATCCGCAACATCCTAAATTACACCCGAGCTTCGCATTTTCAGCGCGCGGCTCTGAAAATCCAGCTACAAAAGCCCCGTGAAGCGTCGGCACTTACAGCTCGCGGCCCTGTGTACGCGGAAAAGCCGGAAAATGTAAGGACTGAGAGAAGAGCATGTCATCTCCCCTGCGTGCGCGAGCGCAGGCCCGCAGTCCCCTGGCGCGCGCTGTGTATATACGTACGACCGAGCGTGCATTACACGAGGCAAATTCGCGACGATTCTTCTTCGCGGCCTGTACTCTGATCCCTTTGAAGAAACTCGCGAGCTCGCGCGTCAGCTTGATGGATCGTCGCGCGGCGATATACTTGCACGCTGCTTTCTTTTTTTCTGGAGACGCGCGTAGCTGCGAAAGGGTTTTGTGAGCTGGTTGTGCGAAAGTTTGGAGATGAGATTTTTTATTTGTTTGAGGTGTTGGGGGTTTTTAAGGGGAAGATTTTTTATGGCGATTGTAGAATAATACTTGGGATGTTTTTGGTGGATTGAAATTATTTGAGGTGATTGGTTTTTTTTTCAAATGGATTTGACGTATTTCAAATGGATTTGACGTAATTATTAGAGGGTACGATCGATCATTTAAAATGGTGATTTCGCGAAATTAGGACAGCCGAGTCTCAATATTGAAATGAGTGAATGAATCGAATTTTAATTTTCAGATTGTATCTGAATATATTTATGAAACGGATATTTAAAAATTAATAAAAAAGCTGTACTTTAATAATAAATAAATAAAATAAATTTTTAAAATTAATAAAATGAGGCTTTAACTTGACGTATGCGTTCTCTTTCGAGCGTGAATTAACCATAAATGGAATAATAAAAATTTAACAATAACCGCAGCGGTTACAAAAAGTTAATAAATCGCTCAATTATTAAATAAAACGAATGCGAAAATAAATGTAATCGTGCCTTATTAATCACATCAACGTCACCCCTAAAATTGTAAAACTTCTCCAATTAATCGTTTCAAAAGCAATACTCGAATAATCGAAAGAGCTTTGACCTTTTCATACCCAGCACCAAACCCTCGATCATCCAAAAAATTATCAGTCCCCATTAATCTTCCGCGCATCTACATCCCCCGGCACTCGCTCGGCCATGTTTATAAACAAGAAAATTCCCGATACATTTCCGCGTGGAAGTAGATTCGCGCGGGTCGCTCGCGCCCAGGACTCATAAAACGAGGAGCGCTCGATTGATCGATCGCCGCGGAATAACACGGGAGCACGTTCCTGCCGAAAAATATTCTCTCTGTCTCTCCGAGGCCGCAAGAGAGATCGAGAGGAAAAGTCTCGGGGGCGCGAAAAAGCCATTTCGCCCGATCAATTTCCCGCCGAGCGCCAGAAGAAGCGGAGAGCGAGCCAGGCGGCCTGTAATAAGGATGAAGCTGGCGCCGCCGCCGCCGCCACCGCCGAGCGCGAGTATAAAACGCATCCTTAACGAGGCAGTTTGCCGCTCGCATGCATTTATGCATGCGATTTTATTTATGCTCGCGAGCCTGCAAAAATGGCCTGGTTGTTTGCGAGCTTTCGAGAGCGTATACGGAGAGGAAAGAGATGTTTTGCGCTCTGCTTTTATTTCGGGAGAAAAAGCACGGGGGGATCTGGAAGATGGCTGATTTCGCATGCGGGGAAATAAGAATTGCTAATGTTAAATAGATATTATATCATGTTTTTTCGAGAGCCTAGAAAATTAGTCGCTCGATCCGCGATTTAAACAGTAGCTTTGTTAAAAAAATTACGTAAATCAATATGTAAAAGCAGAAATCAGATGATGCCCTGGCTTTCTGTCGTGCCAGAAATCGGGCCCGAAAAACAGCCTAATGTCTTCGCCTATAATTCCCCATAAAGGTACGCCGAATGCACGTGACGGCTTTGGTTTATGTACGTCAGAGAACGCTTAGGGGGGCGCTTAAGTGCAAGCGTTAGAAAAAGCAAGCGTGGCGCGACTTGATCAGTTGAGCCGAGCCGTCGTTAGCACCGAGATGGGATGATAAAAATATGAAGGTCGGAGAGCCGAGACAGGAATTTCTCCCAATCGTAGAGAAAGGAGAGTGGTGAGGAGGAGCTGAGGGGGTGAGAGGAGAAAAAAATCACCGGTACGTGACCTAACTGATTTTTTTGGTCGTTTGTTAAAGGATGAAGGATGTTCGTCGTCGTGTTGGAGGAGCGGAGTGCGGGAAAAAAAATCAGGCGCGCTTTTAGTTGCGCCGCGGAGAAATTTTTCTCCATTTCGGAAATTTATTCCGCGGGGAGGGGAATAATAAAACGGCGATTTTGAATCGGCTTTTAAGCTTTTGATTGGCCATTACTTGCGGAATGAAAAATACGTTTTTTCTTGTAGTTTAATAAATGATTTGAGGCTGCGAATGTCAAAATGCTTTCTAATGTAAGCGGCGCACGTTCATTTCTTTGTTTGATATAAAAGTGAAAATTGAATCCAAATAAAATTCTTGCTCTTATAGAGAAAGTGGATATATTTCTGAGTTGAAAACCATTCTTGACACGTTATTATTTATTTTAAAAATATGTACACCATTATACTACACGACAAAAAACTTTAAGTACCGTCACTTTTTCAACAAACACAAATACCCGATTGTCCTCAAAAAACATCTTCTCTCCGCCTCTCAACTCGCCGAGACATCATTCTAAAAACCTCTCGCAAAGTCAGGGTCTAGTATACACACACACACACACACAC
>JAPYZA010002438.1:0-17663 GCA_030522685.1 Eupelmus azureus | reverse complement strand
ATGAAATTTATTATGTACACAAAATCTGGTAAAGATTCATCAAGTAGTTTTGAAACTACGACGAGATATAAAAAACGGGCGATACACTAACAGACACACACACACATCACATACGATCGGATATTTTTTTTAAAAATGTATATTCCGACTCTCCACAGACCATGGAATCGATCTAAAATGAAAAATAACAATCGAATATTTTCAGCAATACAAAGGTTTCTCTTTGAGAAATCAAGATACGTGTAAAAATTGAACGATTCCATTGATAGGGAATTTAACCGAGAGAAGCCGCTAGTAAAGTGGAAAAAGATTGGGCAGTAGAGTTCAAATTGTCTCGGAGTGCGATTTCCTATATCTAACCGGCAAGCTTTGCCCTTTAATAAAAGGCAGTTTCTTTCGTATCGCTGCACCTGTCCTCGCGAACCTCCTTCCCCTCTATTTTATCGCCCGGAGCAAAAAAAGCGCCGAGTGTGTACATATACTGGCAGCCGCAGTCAGTCAGAGTCAAAGGACTTAAATGACGTTGGGGGTCGGCCGGCCGAGGCGGCTTTGCCGACGAAGCTGGAAAAAAGTGAAATTGATAGATAAAAGCGCGTGCGCAAAGAGAGCCTTTTCCCCCTTTCCGGTCAGTCGAATTTGCATTTCCATCCGCGTAATACTTCGTTTCCCGGATGTCCAGCTTTCGTTCCTCTTTCTCTCGTTCCCCGCAGCTCCGTCGTCCTTCTCCCGCTGCACTTGAAAAGAGCGAGGAATCGTCGCTCGCTTGCGGTGGCGTCGTCGATGCAATAAAGTGTTCTGAAAATCTCTTTGTGCGAGAGGCTGCGGCCGCGCCGCCGCCGCCAGCGCTCCGACTTTGATCTCGCCCCGGCTAACGCTCCGGCTTGCTGATTTGTTTTTTTCCTATTTCGCCCTTCTGCGCCCGCGCTTTTTCTCTTTCTTTCGGCCTCTCGGCTCGCCTCTTTCTCGCTCGCTCACTACATTGCGCACCCTCGGCCCGACTTCTAGCTGGCTTTACGTATACAAGCCTCGATAGAAACAAAAAGGGGGAAAGGAAAACATCATTTTTGTTCTCTATGATACTTTTTCCGCCCTCGGTATTTCTTCGTGAATTCTGGTTATTTTTGGATGAATGGAGGAAAGATGTTTTCTAATTTTCTTTCAATTTGCTTTGGGTATATAAAGAAATCTTGATTGTTAGGAAAAACACTGCAAGGATCTAATTTCCGTAGTAAAGCAAACAATCTGAAATGGGCCTTATAAAAACAATTCCGTTGAGCTGTAGTATACTAAACAAGCGGAAAACCAATAACCAAGTGTCTGTATAAACATCTATCAAAAGTCCATTAGTGTTAATTATATATCCGGTAGGTAGCGAAGTTACCTCGTAAACTGGCACTTTGCCTTGAAGCGTATTTAAGCAGACGGAAAAGAACACTCCAAAACGCTACTGTCACGTAATTGTCTCGCACGACGTACTTTTCTTAATTGCTCACTTCTCTCGAACATTATCATCATCATCCGACCAAATCACACTCAACATCACCAGAAGTTAACAAAACGATCCAGACATCTCTAGAACCACTCTTATCAATAAGTCACGCAACCCGATTGCATCCGACAACCTCGAAAATTGTCCATGCCGAATGGTATCCGCGACAGAAAACTCGAATTCCCTTTGGCAGAGGTCCTAGCACAAAATGGATTGAGATTTGAAGAGGCGGCGGTCGGGCCGCGTCATTCGCGTCACGTTGCTGGTGGAGCCCGTCGGTTAGTGGTTTACCGTAAATGTAAGCGGCCGCGAAACGTGCGGACAAGTTTGCGTCCTCCGTATACATACGTAGCCCTCGCGGGCGGGCCTCTTCCCGCTCGAAAAACTTAAGCCAGCCTCTCTATACACTACGCGATTTCGCCTCCCCCGCCGTACACAGCTAGACGTGCGCCACGGCCAAAGTTTGTTCGATTGGCCGCAGCGCGGCAGTACTTTGATCGCGAGCGTGACTCCTGCTGCATTCGCGGCCTCCAACGTGTGCACTCCAAACTTCTACTTAACTTCTTTCTTCTTTGCCGCGTTCTTTTGCTTTTTTTTCTTTTTAGCTTTTTTTTGCGCGCGAATGCTCGCACACACACAGCCTCGCGCGCATGCCTTCACGGCGGTGGACTAGGCGAGGCGCGAAAGGCATGACAATGGGCTGGGGGGGTCATCGAAAGTAGACCGAAGCGAGTTTGATGTTGTCTGGGACGTGGTTCCGGAGTGCTTGACATCATTATCGACGTTCTAATTATTTTTTTTTATTGAGGTCTCGTGTGTGTGATACTGTTATTTTATTTTTTTTTAGACGAATTTAATTTCATAAAGAAATTTGTTAATCAAATTAATTAGTTAAAAAAATACTTTTATCAGATACTTATAATATGCGATTAATTTGTAATTGTATAAAAAGTCAAAGTTTACTTGGGAAAGAAAAGTACAGGTCTTCCAGAAAGCATTTGAAAAAAAAAATTAAAAAAAATCATTAACAGTGACGGCGTTCATAGTAAAAAACGGCAAGTCAAAGGTTGCAAAGTAGTTTACGTAGAAAGTTAGAAAACAGTCCGTACGCGCCGGCTGCAGAAAATAAGAGGTTTGCATTGTAAATAGCATTGAAACAAGGCAAGAAAAGAGGAGTTTAGAGAGCGCAACTTTATTCGCCGTACTTTCCTTCGACCCGTAATTGAATTATATTCGAGAAAAAAAAAAGAGAAGGGAAAGGATCCCAGGCGTGCGTGAGCGCGCGAAGGCAAGTCAGCCGGCGCGCTCGCACAGATTGAAGATACTTATTGGTGGAAATTGGAGAAGTTTTCCTCTGACGCGCCTCTCTTTCTCTCTCCCTCTCCGAAGAAGCTTTCTTTCCATTGTTATCGCTCTCCGAGTACCTGCAAACAACGTACTCGCAGTGCCGCACGCTGCTGCCCCCGCCAAGATGTGCCTGTATTAAATTTCCATTTTCACTCACGGCAAAGGGTAATAACGCAAAGGGCGCAACGGCAACTTGAGAAATAAAGGCCGCGGCTCTATCTGCCTGTATAAGAAGCGGGGAGATGCAGACGAGCGTGTGGCTCTCTCCTGCCGGCGAAGGAAATCGATTTTCCGCGAATGAAAAGCAGTTGGGTTATAGTGGCGCGGATCTAGCGCGCGGCTCGGCGCGCTTTGGGAGAGATAAAAATGGATATTTCTCTTCCCTTTCTGCGCCTCGAGCCTCGAAAGCCTCGATGCAAGCGGCTCAAGCCGGCCAAGTTTCACGCGGATAAAAGAATTGCAATCATTTAGCTCGAAAATCAAAGTTCGGAAACTCTGGTGATTTTTCTCATTGCTCGTGTTTTGAGCTTTATGCTGTGGGAGCGGTTTTTATAAGTTTCTTATAAATAGAACAAATATTTTGGGTAGTGTTTTACTGTTGTGTTTGCGAATAGAAATTGAATTAATTAGGCTTGTTAATCGAAATTTAATTAAGTCCTGACTAAGCCCCAATTATATTAATAATAAGGCATCAAGGTAGTTAAATCCTTATTACGGCCCATTCAATTTTCCTAAATGGTACATTCAAAGTTTTACTCACATAAACTTTATCACAGTGGAGACATTCTTCAAGTTTATTTCACTGCTTTATCTTAAGGTAGTTGCGTTATAAAGTATAGTTTGTTGTGCATAAAATGTAACGAAATAGAGAATCGCGAAAAACTTTGTACAAAATCAATTTTTATCTTCAAGAATATTTTTGCAAAATTTTAGATTGATTCGTGGTTTCAATTTTTCTTTTCTTATTTTAGAACTCTTTAGATAATATTAGATTATATCTATATGCATGTAAAATTCGTTAAAATCAGAGAATTGTGAAGAAATATATCTCAATATAAAGGCAGATGAATTATTCTGAAATTTTGCAAAAGTATTCTTCAATATAATAAGCTTAATGTTTTTCCAAATTTTATGTATTAATTTTTATCAAATTATATGTTTAGCTCAGTCAAATGTTAATGAAAAGTTTGTAATAGATGATAGTATTTTGTACATTTCAAACAACAGGTACATATTGCCAACCAACAAAGAAATCTATTCATCAAGAATAAGAACACACCTGTAAGTCTCAGAACAGAGATTGGAATTCATCGATTTTTGTAAAATGTAGAAGACAACAGCAAATAAAAGTGTGTTTTGCGTACATACGTAAAATAAAAGAATACAGCTATTCGAAAGCGTGTAAGTATAATCTAGTATTATTTTGTTATTTTTATGCGTAACTATCACACAATAACTTAGGATAACAATGAATGTAAAATACATTATTTATAAACCAGTTAAATCAGTCAGTAAAGCTTGATAACAAAAAAACGAATAATAAATTTCCCCTTCAAAAAGCCGAGGAAATTAAGAATGCAAGCTAGACCCACCCAAGTCCAACATCGTCAAAGTCGTCGCTTTAGCCGGCGGCGAGACGTCGTATTAATCCCAAGTCCCGAGACGTCGATCGCTCCCGATTAGCTTTCGCGTGCGGAGTCTATAGCATCAAGCTCGCACACACGTGTCTACGTGCTCGTCTCCGTCTGCGGCTCGGCCGTCGCGAGAGCGCGCCCTGGCTACGCGTCGCCCCTTTCGATTCCCAATGTGTAAACTCGGGACATAAATACGACAGCAAACGCGCTGAGGTCACGTGCTGAGTCATGGACGCGAGCGAGCGAGCTAGCCGGCTAGCAGCACCAGCAGCGCTATAGCACCGAATCCCAGTCGAACCAGCTCAGCAAAGCGTCTAGCGCGCCTAGCTTTCCGAGTTACGAGCTCTCCCTCTCTCGCTTTCACGTTGCTCTGCGGAAAATTGTCGGTTTTGCGGCTCGGCTATTAATGAAGAAATTGTGTCATTTAAATACTGGTTGGCGCGGCTGACCTTTTGGCTGAATTGAGGGGCAAAGAGAACTCATCGAGATGATGGACGGAAGCTGTGAGCGAAGTTTCTGTTTCAGAGCTTTGCTTACGTTGATTTTGTGTTTCTTATACGATTGGTCATCAGGAATGCTGTTTCAATGTTATTGAATGATTGGAGTTAATTCTAATACATCTCTAAAAATCTACTGGTTTTCATTAATTAGCAACTGAAATGCTTACACGGTAAACAACTGGTTTCAACCTAATTAATAATTCGAAGAAATATCAACAACTAATGGCTTCCTAATTGGCAAGGCCGGACCTCCCGAAAACCCACGTAATAAGCAAGCGTCATTATAAGCGGCCATTAAACTGACACCTGTGCCAAAGCCGCAGCAAGGAACACAAGCCGATATCCCAAGGAAATGATAATGACAAGGTGAGAGCGACGCCGACGTAGACACAAGCAGCAAAATAAAAACATAACGATCCAAAAGAAGCGCGCTCGCCGGGTCCGAAAGCGCAGAAAAGGAAATCACTGTCTGGCGCAGGGGCAGCTAGGGACACTAATTGTCATTATTATCCGCGCGCGTCCAATCGTCCGTTTTCAGTTTACAGTTTCCAATCAGGAGAAAATAGTAGACTACCGCCTCTCGGAGAGCTCGAGAACGAGACGTTCCATCTGTCTCCAATTCTTCGTCTCGTCCTGCGCGCACCTCCCTTCTTTCTCCCTCCCGCGCGGTAAATCTTGCCATCCCCTCCCCCCACTTTCGGTCCATATATACACATCGTGGTAGCAGTAGCAAGGGAACGATTGCCAAAGCGGAAATTGGCGCTTCGCCGAGGAAGTACAGCCTCTAGGAATTGGCTGATAGTGTACCATCGCGCGAGCAAGACTCGCTCTTTTCAGCGACCGGCCTTAGGCGTGTTCGCCGAACGTTCGCCCGAACACGCGCCTTGTTTATACGAACACGACGCGCAACCGAACTTTGCGGGCAAGGAGCGCGAGGCTGCGTTCTTGCGTGGGCTGCCGACAGCGCAAAACCGCTAATCGACCGTTTCCTCTCCTCGCTAGCGAGCGGCGAGGAAGGAGGGGCAGGAAAGGGTTCGCAAAAAGTCCGCACTGGCTAAAGTTGCTGGAATTCTGTTATTATAGGTTCTTGCGCGAGAGAGAGAGAGAGAGAGAGAGAGAGAGAGCTCCTGCCGTGTCGTACGAAAAGATGGGGCAGTGGATAGAAAAGTTGGTCAGGAAGAGGTTTATGGATGGATGAAAGTTGGAAGTTGGTCGATTGCAACGTTCGGTTACTCGCTCGTGATGTGAGTTGAGAAAATGTTAGTTGTCTGGGGATCTTATTTGAACCATATTATTGTTGGCGAAAAAATTAGTTTTTTGTTCGTACGTGTGAACTACCTTAAAATTGAAAATAAAATTTGGAGAGTTATAGTAAAAATATTGATGTCTCTTTGTATTAGAGTGGATATTTTCAAAAGTTATTTAATATTTTACAAAATACTGTAAAGAATTGATATGTCTGAGGTTAGTTTAAAATAGAAGCTATGCTTTCCAATTATCATTACGAACTTTGAATCTAATTATTTCTGAAGTCATATAAATTTTCCCAACTTTCAAAATTGCAAGCTCTGCATATAGGTGCGCGCATTATTTGCCTGCAATAATTAATACTTTGAAGTGCTTCCGAATAAATTTGATGGTGATCATTTTAAAAACAATTCAAAAGCTGGTTGCAATTACAAAGATTGCATTCCAGATATGAATTTTCATCTGTTTTTAAAGTGACCGTAAATGCAATACAAGAAAATAGATTTCATATTTTAATCCCCTTTATTGCCACAATCATTTAAACACAAAAATCATTAATTCACAAAACCGTGCTTATTAATAAGAAACAATTTAGCACTGTCTTTAAACAACACGTTACAAAATTATGAAACTCAAGCCTTTACGGCCTCCGCAGTCCCGCATGCAGAGAGCATCCTCAAGGGAGCGAGTCCGTTCCATAAACGCTAGGCAGTGTGAGAGGATCGGGGTGAAGTGAATGGAACTACGCGCGCGTCCAAGAGCAAGTTAGATTACCCTGCAAGAGGAAGAGAGATAGAGCGAGGGTAGCAGCAACAGCCGGCCCCGGGCCGTCGCTTTTGTTCGTCAGAAATGGACGTCAAGCGCCCTGGGCTCGAGAATAATTATTTCGATTATTAGTCGAATAGCGCGCGGTGATTGATTGATAGATGTACATCATTGTTCATCTTCCGGCTTTCATGAGCACTTTGCTCTACCCTCATGCCCTCATCTCTATAACTTATTTTCGTCCATTCCTAACCATCACAGGCTAGTCCCTTTTGCTTGATTCTGTCTATATTCAGGTCTGATTTCGGCGAAATAGAATAACTTTATGATAAACTCTTGACCACTCGGAGTTGGACCGTTGTATTAAGGCTGAAAAGGGACGGAATTCGGTCAAGATGAATTCATGACTCCTAAATAATCTTATCTCTCGAGGACAACGCGGAAACATACTCCTTCTTAATAGAATAGAGAAGGCTCGATTTACATAGTAATCCCACGCACGCAGACTCCTCTCTTATTTCAATGGGGACAATACGAACGAGTGGTAGCCGCTTATCGTCTGCCTCAATACGCCGTATCGCGAATTTGAAGGCAAATCGTCTGTTTTGCATGCGCGATCGCCGCGCTCTGAAAGGACCTTTCTCTGTCTCTCTCTCTCTCTCTCTCCACCACCATGTATTTCGAGAATAATGAAATATGTCATCCTCTTTTTTTTGCAATAGCGTCGAATCGATTTCCCACGAAGGCGGTAAGAGGCAAAAGGGATACAATGCCACTGGGAAAAGAGTCCTTTATTCGAGCGGCTCTGAAAGACGACAAAAGCTTTTTCACAAGATTTTTCTTTCACAAAAACTTGGGATTTTTTTTCGCAGAAATTCGAAAGTTAAAAGGCCTCTCGCACAGTGCGTCGATGATAATAGTTAATTTAAGAATCGGCCTTGGTTTCATTTAAACACTCACAACTAAATCATCGTTTACCGTTCAATTACTATTTTCACTTTCGTTCATCCTCTGCGTAGCCATCTCTTACATCAGACATCTCTTCGCCTTTAATCCACCCTCTCCCTAGAGAGAAGTGAATCTGAACCTAAATCCAAAAACCTAGCTACCTCCGTTAGCTCGTCCAGCGGATTCTACACGTATAGGTAGACTATCCCAAGGCAAGTTTTCCTTTGCTTCGCTGGGACAATAAGGGCATTCGAATGTTATATACATGACGGCCGAGCTTACGCAAGCAGGCCAGTACCCCCTTGGGCTTACGGATTGGAATTGAGAAGAAACGGCGGCGGTCGGTCCTCGCGCGCGTGCAAGAGGAGAAGCCGAGGAACGCTAGAATTGCGAGTGAAGGAACTCCTTTTGTCGAGCGCTCTCTATTGTGACTTTGTGCGACTTAGCCCCGTGAAGCGTACCGTCAGACAGACCTCCTCCCTCGTTATTTACAGGCGTGAACCAGCGGACGCACGCAACCCAATAACGCGAGGAAGGGTATATATACACATGGGAAAGTCATTTCCCGCGTCACGCGGACTTTGAGCGGAGACTCGCGAAAGACGTGTTATCGTGATTCAAGCGCGTAATCGCTCTAATTACGTGTGAGGATAGAAGACGGATGGTTACGGTGATTTATCCACTTGAAGATATTTTGACAAATTGTCAAAGAAGGTTGGGAGTTGTGTCAATGGGACATTTTTAATGGATTGGAGAGGTTATGATTGCATTGGATACAGAGGAGTACGGATCAGTAAGCTTCAAAGGATTTGATAAGGGTAGGTTAAGGCTAAGGGAGACTTAGATATATGACAAAAATAAAAAATAGCAAAAATGTAAGTTAGTAAACTGTGTAAGTTGTTTTGGTCAAAAATAAAGTAAAATTTGAACTTTTTCATTCTGATTTACTTTATCGGATCACTAAATTCACTATTATCACTAAGCTTCATACTATAATGCTAAACATTTTAAAAACTTGTCAATGGAATTATTAAGCAGAAAATGCTTATTTACATGATAAAGCGATGCTTTAGCTATGTGCTACATTAGCAATTTCCGCAATTTCTGCAGAAAGCTATTTGCATACTCTTTAGCTTTATAATAATTTAACTTGGCGTAAAAATATGAAATCGATGATTAATTAAAATATAATTTTCTTTTAAAAGCAGTATATAATAATGTTTAAATTACATCATCAAAGAAAAATTATGTTGTTGAGCAATAATTAATTTATATAATTAATTTTATTTTGTGTGAAAAATCCGCAATGAAATAATTTTTGCATGCAGTGTCAAAAAGAAAAAAAAACAAATAGTAAATCTCACAAAGTAAAATGTGCTACTTTCGTATCTGCACGGAAGTAGCACATTGAGAAAAGGAAAAAAACAGAAAGACAGTAGAGACTTAAACGGCCTTTAAATATTTACCGGTTAAGCTCTTTTAATCTGCGCTTACTCTAAGCGACTTTGTTTATTTCACCGAGTTTTTGCCCCTATCGTCAAGAAAACCCCGATACAAGCGCGCACACACTATCTTCTCTTACGAGAGCAAAAAGAAAGTGAACACAAAACAAAAAGAAAATACGAAACCTGTATATAAATGACAAAGAAGGCAGGCGCACTTTAAACAGCGACGAGAGGGATAAGACAAGGAAAGTGAATAAGCTCATATTACGCTTTAGCAATAGGCAGAGGTATTTTCCAGGACTTTGGCGTCTTGCTTATGACAGTCGTTATACTAGTCAAAGGGGTTACGCAATATATGGGCGAAGCCAGCCAGGGAAGATAGAGACAGGCACGAGCGCACGAACTGGGACATGAACGGCGCGTGGTAGTAACAGCTGAAAGAGATATGAAATGTATTGCAAAAAGTGATAAAAAAATATATAGCGGTCGTGATGCAGATATTAGTTGAAAAAACGAGTCGACTTTTTCTGTGCTAATTTTGGTTTGCGAATTTTTTAAAAGCATTGAGAAACAGGAAATCCAATATTTATAATTATAATATTGAGGTTTTGACGATATCTATTAGAATGTTAATAAAATTAAAAAGCAGGTCAGTCAACAGAGCTACGTAATCTAAAAGATTCGAGTTTTAAAGTAAAAATTAGATCAATTAAAACAGGAAATTAAATTCTCTACTTAACTTTAAAGTTTGGATTTAATTATTATTATCGATTCCGAAAGAAACAAATAAAAGCCTGATTTCTCTATTTCAAAATTTTTTCAAACTTTTAATTTGGAATATTCTGAAATGAGTTCACGTTGATCAGATAATATTTCCACATTTATTGCCCACACGTCGATTTTAGTTCGTCTAAATACACAAGCTAAAGTTTCAGTCTAATCCACAATCCAGCCGCAGAAGCACTCTTCTACTCGGGAGCAACAGCCGCGAGAAAGCGCAATAAGCGAAAAATTGTTAAAATTTGAAAAATTAAAAATCCCAAGCGCCACTCTCGGCCGGAGACGCAGGAAAAGCGCAGTTTGCATTCAGTAGTGCCTTGAAAATTTATACGACGGACGTCCCGTCGGCAGCGGACCAGCACTACCCGACGACGTTACGACGTAATAACCGTTTGGAAGTCCGTGGTGCTCTCGAGACTTCGAGCCAGAAAGCGGAAGAGATAGAAAGATAAGGAAAAAAAAGAAAGAAAGAAGAAGAGCAGTCGAGAGTGTCCTCGGTAGCGCAGACAGGTAAGAAGTAAAAAAGGAGAGAAAAAAATGCCGAGTCTAGAGGAGGGCACTAATGAGATTTTTCCATGCGTGGTGGTGGCGCTGCTGTCGTTCCGCCGAAATGGCGCGGGAAACAAGAGCCGGGGATGCAGGCGAGGGAGTAGCGATTCTCAATATCGCGTATGAGTTTCTTTCGCCGGCTGTATATAGAGAAAAGTGGAAAGCTCGAGCTTGCGAAGGACAAGCGAAGAGAGAGTGCAGAGGCTGGGTAGCAGCTGCCTTTGTAACGCTCAATTTGTCGGGTAACAACCAGTGCAGCGCCTGCGCGAGCGAGCGAGCAATTTAACGAAACGTGCTGCGCGTTTGTCTATCATGTGCAGTATTGGAAGGCTTCCTCGAGCAGAAGACGTCGGGCGTCGAGTTTACATTTTAACGAGTTGCGCCCGCCTTTCTCTTTAAATTGTCTAGTCCCAGGCCGTCCATGCGCCCTGCCCTGATTGAAGTGGTGCTGTTTCTTTGCGTACTCCCGGTGCTTCTGCATGAGTTTTATTTCATTTTTTTTTTTTTAGTCTACATAAATGGGAATATCATTTCTCGTTATGTTCTGTTTGAAATGCGATAGTACGTCGATAAAAACGCACCGTAGATGATTAATTTTTTCCCCGATCGTGTTCGTTCAATTTTGCGGAATAGCCAGCGCGCTCGGATAAACGATAATGTGTTTTTATTAAATATTTTTTTTGCGAGCCGCTTTTATAGCTGCAGCAGTCCGAGTACCGATGGATGCTTTGAAATTTGAAAACATCTAAAAATTTGATATTTTTCGTATGTATGATGATATTTAATATTCGTATTTATGATGAGCGTATTAATGTTTGCACGCAAAAAAATTGAGGATGCTTCTAGAGGAAAATTTTAAAATATTAATCGTCAGGGAAATATTTCTAAAAGTGTAAAATATTATTTTTATTTAATCAAGCGCAAATCAGTTTTTTTTTATTTTTAGAAAAAGACTGATGATGTAATATTTTATCATAGTTTTCTTTATTTTGAATCATATTTTATACTTTATTGAATTTATTATAATAAATTGAAATATAAAATGAGAAATATTTAACTTTTAACATAAATAAATAAATAGGTATATTTATATAAATATTATCTAATCAAAATTATACATTTCCTGGTGATAAATAGAATGCCGTCCGACCACCATTCTTTTAGCTCGCACATAACTTGTTCTAATACCTACTTTAATTTATCTATAATCAACGCCATTCAAGCCTCTTTTTTATTACAGCCCTTGTATTAATAACTTACAGAGCGTTAAATTTAACACTGACAGAGGGAGCGGGCCGTAATTGTTGAACGCAGTAACTCCGCTGGATTGCGGTCGGTCGTTTACCAGTTTGCTAATTCAATTAGAAGTTTAAGATCAGCCGGTCAACTAGCAGAGCCGACGTCCGCCCGATCGATACGTGGGCGCGGTTTATAAAAAAAAAAAAAAAACTCGACTGGAGCTGAGAACTGATGAGGAAATGTCCCGTGTGTTAATGAACGGCAAAATGTGAAATTTCAACCACAGAGATGGAAATGTTAATTTTTTATAAGCTTACATCCAGAGGATGTTGATCGTTATTTTAGTTTCTTTTCTAGGCATTGATTTTCGTATCGAATAAAGCTGGACGCTTCTTTAGTCTTATTTTATCTTATTTTATTCTGTGGTTTATTTCGCCGATTAAGTACCAAGAACTAATAACAGTTTGCAAAATTAGTTTGCACTGTATTGATTTCCGACCAAGAACAAATTTAATCTTGTACCAACACAAACTTTGTTATTATTTGATTAAGGATTATCGATCGAATCGTTCAAAGAATAAATTCAATTCCAATTAAACAAAATTTGCGTTTCACTATAGCAATCCGTATCAATAATTCAATAGCTTTAAAGTTGTTTTCAGATAAGTTTTAATACTTTGAATCTCCAAAAATTGGTTACCCAATTTCCAACCCTATACTCCTTTCATCAAAATCAAACTGCAGCGTGTACACCGACAAAAATAGTATAAAAATATTATTATACTGTGTAGGAAACCTATAACATCTTCGAAAAATCAAAAAATTCCTATTTTATAGCAAAATTTACTATAAACACTAATATTTGTTATACCATTTTCCTCAGCGTACACATTTAAATCGTGCTGCATCGTCCCCGATAGCTTTCAGCAAAAGTCACGAAGCGGGTCGCGCTCGTCTAGCAAAAATCCGTTTTAATAAGCACTTTCTCATGATTGTCCGGGCGGTGTTAACCGTTGCAAGCGCGGCGGGAAGCCTCGGCTGGCGATTCTAATCGCAAGCACGAATTAACTTGGAGCGCACGGAAAAGGACTTGAAAAACATCCGTCCGCTCGTCTATTTTGCGACAGCTCTGTTACAGCTGCTGCTCGCGGAATGTCTTCGTTATACGCGCTAGCTCCGCAACGTGTTCTTTCTGGCTTATCTCCTGTGATGATCTGTTTGTTCGCTCTTTCCTGCTCTCGGCTGGTAATGTTTCTGGAGATGTAGCGAGCGAGACGGTGAAGATCGAAAGTTTGGCTTTTGCAATGAGTTTAGTTTGTTGAAATTGCAAATGGTAAATAATTATTTGGCAAAGAATTCGTCATGAAAGAGCACCAAAAAGTATTAATTTAAAGTAATAAAAGAGCAATCTCTGCATAAAACAAACTTCTCTCTCAAATTAAACAGCCCAACCGGCTAAGCCAGCATTGTTCCACACTTTCCATCGGCCATCACTCAGCATTTAACCAAGACTCGTGCGCAAATCGCGGGGTCGCATGCACCGGGCGAGTCCCTAATTGCGTTTCCCATGGAAGTCTGCTCCATCTCTCTCCTCCCTCTCTCTCTCTTTATATGTATATGCGCCCTGTACTGCAACGTCATCGGATTCCTCCAGGGCTTCCGACTCAGACCAGCCATCGATGAATGCAACAGTGTGTATATCTGGACAGTCTCGTCGCGCGACGTTCGGCAATTGGCATCGACCGCAGAGCTGCATTATATATAGAAGACGTCGGGACACGCAGGGCCCTCTGTTATATCGACACAGACCGTTACGGTCGTATTGTCACGGCTAATTAATGGATTCCTTTCGGAAAGGGGGGGCGGAGGGGCCAGATACGCGAATTGAGCGATCGGCAAAACTGATTAGTGCGAGCACGCGAGAGACTGAAGGGGCCAGGCTTTTGTCTTATTGCAAACGCGAGCGTTTCGATGCCGCTTGACTTTTCAGGCTCTTTTGACTTTTTGCTGCGCTCGCTGGACGGGCCACGTATAATGTTGATTCGAGGGCTGATTAAAAGGGGGGACTTTTTCAATCGGTTCGTTTATATTCGTATATCAGATATGGAGGGCGGAATAATACGTTTAATGAGATGAGGTGTTCATTTACCGTTTCATTGTAAAATTTGGAAAATTTATTGTTATTGTTTAAAGTGGCTTTCACCTTTTTGGAATAGATATACCCTCATTAAAATGTCTATAGGGATGCTATTACAAAGCCGAAATAATCAGAGTGTATTAAAATTCATCCTTTTATTACTGAGATACCAAATTCAAGAGTCAAACCTGTTTTCTCTGCTCTGTTGTTTCTCCCTTGATAGCGCGTTAAAATCATGACTGGTAGAGCTGTGATTGAGGATGCAGTAAAAACAGCACTTTACGGTTGTGTTTATTATTCTCAACTGGCTTCTCGCTTTAAACACGTATTTCGTAATTAGGACAAAATTTTTAGTCTAAATTCTGCTGCGAATATAGAACAAAAAAATGTTCATAATGTTGTTAATCCAAATTGTATCTATATAATAAATACAGTTAATTTACTTGATCATTTTTAATTTTTAAAAAAATATCTATCGTTAAAAATACATAAGCTTATATAAAATTTGCATGATTATTGTACTTTGTAATAATGTATTTTCGAACAAGTATTAAGCATAACTAATCAACAAAATTGAAAGCCATCCAAGCTTTTTAATTCTATTTATTTTTTCTCGCTGCCTCACAATCAGCACTTCAAACCGTTTCGCTCGAAGGATATTTACAAATTAATCGTCGCCTCCTTGTTTCTTTTATCGCTCAAGTAACACGAACAAAGAAAGAATCACTTTCGACGTCAAAGGGTTCAAAGGTCTTAAGTAACCGCAGACTCCGATGTTTCCTTCTAAAGACCGCAAGAGAAGCTGGTCGACAGCCACTTGTTGCTAAACTTCGATTCTCCACAACTCTCATAATATTCCCTATTAGTGTGCGCGCGACCTTTTCCCAAATCCCTTGTGCCATCCTCTTTGCAATTAAAGCCAAACAAGTCGCGTGCATTTGCTGATTGCTTAATTAATTCCATATCGACAAAGTTTAATTGAAATTAGCATATGAAAAAAAAGGTGAGTGCTTCGTTTACAAGTACGAGTGTATTTCACTTGTTTTCTCGACAGCCGTTTATTATTTCTTTTATTATTTTTAAAATTATAGATGTATGATAAAAGAACTATTTTTTTATATATTTCTGAAAGATTCCGATAAGTCGTACTTTTCAGATAAAATTCTAATATGGTCAAATATTTTAAAGAGAACTTGTTCAGGGTTATTGTATTATTTCCATCTATAGAACGCTTTTTATTTAATAATCCTCATAAACAGTAAATCCAGACGCAATAAAAATAACCTCAATAAACGAACAAAATAATTGAAACATCTACGATTTTTAGCCCAAAGAATATCAAATTATTCGCGGTTCCACGTCAAAGCACGCGTCCGCACACGAGCGCGACCGTGGCGAGGGGCTCAGCTCCGGCTCTTGTTTATTAACGATAAATTAATTCAAACAAACACGCAGTCCCGCAGCGTCAAGAGCGAGATAGCTATAGAGGCGTGCTCCGCCGCGGCGTTAATGCGTCGGCGTCACGCGATTTTGCGTCCGAAAGCTCGTTCGCTCGCGCACCGATTAATGCTCTCTCGTGTACAGCCGCGTCCACACACTCAGCCACACGTACAGACACAGATGAGCGGCTATGTGCCTTTAAACGAGGAGGCGAAAAGAGAAAGCGCTGCGGGGGGCGGGGAGGCTCGGTGGAGGGGCACCTGTATCTAGCAGGAGCAGCGAACCGAAATTGATTGTAAAGCAATTTGCCGGCCGTTTACGCGACGTATTAATGCAATTTGCATGGCCACGCGCTTCTCTTGTCCGCGCGCTCGCCGCTCCCTGTTTGCACGTAGCTACGGCCGTGCGGCTGCGAGAATTGTCGGATCTGCCGATTTTGCGCCGGCCAGTTTTATGACGAAAGCTCGCTGCTGCCGCCGCTGCTCTCGGCCTGGACAACAAGCTCTAATTACGTAATCACGTTCGCGCCGACTCGACGCGTTTCGCGTCTCCTCCCACACCCCTGTAATCGTGGCCCGTCCGTTCTCTCATCCGCGCGCTTTTCTCTGTATCTCCCGGCCGACGCTCTTTGTCGGCTCTCTCCATCTCTCTCCGATTAGGCGAGTAAAAATTGCTTTTCGTTGGGTGCCTCCGCGACAGCGATTTTAAATTGCGACTGGCTGCCCGTGCGCGCCACCTGTGTTTGTGTTTGGATAATATCGAGTGCGCGCTTCGGCGCGAACGACTGCGGTATTGTTGTGTGTACAAGCGGGATAAACAACGGGTGGCCCGCTTGTTCAATACTTTATCCGCCATTGATTTTTTTTCCGCTTTGTATATGTATTTATGTTTATCGTGCGTCTGCGTCGCATGGCTCTGTAAATTTTCAGCGGTGAAAAAATACTCTCGTGAAAGGTGTAATTCTAACGTGATGACTGTGTTTTCGATAGCACGGCTGCGGCGGAAAATTGACTAGAAAAATTGGGTGCACTGGATTTTCTCGGAGTTTGTAAGCTAGATGTGAGATGGGTGGTTTGCTTGCTAACAGAGAAAAAGCTTTCCAGTAGTAAAATATTTTTTTCTTTTTCAACACGTTAGGTATATATTTTAGAGTATATTTTATTTGAGAAAATTTTAGTATGGTAAAATTTTAATATAATTCAAATCTTATAACTATTTTTTCTTTTCAAAAATATTAAAACTGGTAAACTTCTAAACAAATTGGTAAAGTTTCAAGAAATTACCAGTTGATAGAAGTAATAGTTCACTTTTTATGAATAGCTACATGGTAAGAAATTTGTACAAAAACTGTATAGTTTTGCTTCCTCATAGAGGAAGCTTTGTAATAGTAGAATTTTGAGTTTCGTCAAATCGTTTTAGAAAGATGTTTAGAAGTGTTAGAAGTTCGAATCACGTGATTTTAGAAAATGTATGTGTGTGTGTGCGTGTGCGCGTGCGCGTGCGTGTGCGTGTGCGCGTGCGTGTGCGTGTGGGTGTGTGTGTGCGTCTGTGTGTGTGTGTGTGTGTGTGTGTGAAAGTATGCACTTGATCTCGGGAAGTATCACTCCGATTTTGAATATGAAAAATGCATTCCTGTTGTTTCGATTAATCGTTATCAGGAACAAAATCCATTTTTTTTTCACACATGCGTTTTTATTTTATCTTGAATTTTCAATTTTTGGAAAAATTACTTTTCGATTTTTTTAAATGATAGCTTTTAAAAGGCTTAAATAAAAGGCTTAAATTAAATTGAGATTTTGAGAGAAGGTAGATTTTTCATATATCTCGGCTAAGTTCGTTGCGCAGCTCATCAAATTTATAAGTTGCAAAGATATTAAGGTTTGAAATTTTTTTAGACAAAATTTTGAATGAAAATATTTTAATAACTAAGCGACCATTTTTAATGATCAATAGCTCATTTTTTTAAATGATAGCTTTGAGATATTCAAATCGGATAAAAAGTAATGGTAGGAGCATAAAAATACCTACATTTTCCACAAAAAAATGTTTACATTAGCTATCATCGTTCATTTGTTTTGAGTATAAATGTGATTTTATCTGAACGTTCATAACACTCAAAATACATGATCAACTGCTTTGGAA
>JAPYZA010002437.1:0-17379 GCA_030522685.1 Eupelmus azureus | reverse complement strand
GTAGGAGGACTCGCTTAAGGGGGACGACAGACAGACAGAAAAGAGAGAAAGAGTCTCGAAAAGAGGCGCATAGGCTCGCTCGCTCGCTCGAGAGAGGGAGAGAGAGAGAGAGAGAGCAACGGAAAGTGCGAGTATAGCGGCGGCGGCGGGCGTGCGCGCGAGATATTGTGGCGATGCTGCGCCCGCGGGTGGGGGAGGTGCGCGCCGCGCGCTCGGGAGAAATGGCAAAAGCGGGGGTGGGGATGCGAAAGGGCAGCCGCGCGTGAGTGTGTCTGCGTGCGCGCGCGAGAGAGAGAGGGAAAAGCACGGTGCTTTTGAAAAAGTTTTATCTTACCGGCACGCCCGGCCTCCTCAGACGCTACCGAACACCGGCACGAGGTGTACCGCTCTCTCTCTCTCTCTCTCTTCTCCGCCGAAACCTATATAGACAGCGGCACCTCGATTTTCGCCGGTATCTCCTTATTTTGCGAGTCCCGTCGCGCTCGCGCGCGCGCGCTTCGAAAAAAGGTTGGCCCGCTCGCCACATGTGCGATCCCGTCGGCGCGCAGCTCGACTCTCCAGGCGAAACTTGCATCGAGAAGCAGCAGCAGCAGCAGCAGTAAGAGCAGCAGCGAGTGCGATAGTATATAGCTGAAGCGACGGCAAAACGATCGGGCCGAGGAGGAAGCAGGTCGGACCCAGCCAGGGGGGACCGATCGCCCGGCGAGGATGAGCAGGAGGAGCGATCGGCGCTTCTTGGCGCTCGTCTGCCTCGCGCTGCTTACCGTTATCACTGCCCTCGTGGCCGGCCTCGAGGTAAGATTAAGCCACGATTCAAGCTTCTCTCATTCTCCTTTAATCTCCTTCCTCTCTCGCGGCTATCCGTTCTCTCTTTCTCCGCTCCGTGTGCTATGCAGCTCTCTCTCTCTCTCTTGCTTCTCACGGCCGATCGCTGGATTTTTTCCTGCCCGCGCGCAGCCGACGTTCGCGGAATTAAAAATTCTAGCATTTAACAATTCTCGAAACATTGACTCATCAAGTACATCGGCAAACGCGGCCACGCATTGTATCAAGTGTCAAATATGCCCGAGATCAGCACTCTCTCGCTCTCTCTCTGTCTCTCGAGCACCGCCGATCGAGATAAATCTACTTCAGCGACCTGATAAACCGGCCACTATCAACGCGCGGCCCGCTCTGATATCATTCTTTCGTTTATATAGGCCTCGATTCTTTTTTTTTCTTCTTTTTTCCACCACCTTCCGCGACTGCCATCAATGACCGCCTCTCTCTCTCTCTCTGCGTTTTAATAACAGCCTGTTTTTTCTCTCCGAGCCTGCGCTTAGCTCACTGATTATACCCTTTTGCTAACGATGCGCTTTTCTACTCGTAACCGGGCACAATCAAATCTTAAGTGCATAATTATACGGACCTCCGCGATTTTCAGTCGTTCATTTCGACGGCTACTTATTGAGCTCTTACAAGCTCCCGTGTGATTTGCGGCTAACCGCTACCGCAGATCGACGATGTGTCCAAAGTGTCGAGAATTTTTCATTAACAAGTTTTGCTTTTGAAATACTTTTTTTTCCTCCGCTTGTAATCGCAGGCGCGCCGTTAACTGAATTTCCTTTAAAAATAATCGACCTTGCTTTTATCGCGTAGTTTCTCGGGGAAATATTTTTATCGCCCGATCGTCTAAACTGTTTATGTCTGGAAGGTGTGAAAAACGTTGGTAGAAAGCAGATGGTCCGTTTGGTGAAGTCATTGCGTACCTTGACGTGTCTTCTAACTAAGTTGTTTCAAAATAAATTTTTTTTATTAACATAATAAACATTTAAAAAAAAATGAAATTTTAGAGTTTTTAATAGTTTTATATCGATTTTACAAAATTCTACTTGTTTAAAAATACAGAGTTATGCATATTAAACGAAGACTGGAAATATAAACTTCGAGATCTGAATAATTGAATAAGGCGATGTCGAATTCACTGAAATTGACAGCTCTTTAATCCATAGATCAATGTCCTTATTTCCGCAACTTTTAATACCCAACCAGGACGATTATTCAGGTAATGAGAGGCAAATTAACAATTAACCGCGCGAAATGTAAGTAAAGGACCGGCGAATTACATCGAGTGCCGGCGACGCTTCTGTTTGCTCGATTTTTACTCGTTTACCTGTCAAATAACGTCATGCTGTTGTGCTGCATTATGCATCTTCATCGAAACATTTGAAACGCGAGTAGCGGAGTGATTACTCGAGAGCGCCCGATGAAATTGGAATGACCGTTGACTGGAGCTAGCCTTCCAATTAGATAATTGTTTATTTTGATGCACTTTTTACAAGCGGGCCCGCGCGCGCATTCAAATAATTTTATTTGCCCGCGCTTAAACCGGCGCAAAGTCGTACAGCTGGGTTATAATTAGTAATTTGTAACGACATTGTTCACGCGACATTTGTCAGCGTCTATATTTGAAAATTTGCGTTATTCGTTTAGCGGCAGCTCGATTATTAGTTTGATTAACAATATTATCTTTACTACTCGCTTTATTTGTCATGTTATATGTTATAATATGACTGTTTAGTGAGAAACGTTATTTGTGATTCCGATGTTTTTTAAATATTTGGCTTTTAGAGTCGATTGATTTTTCGTTAAATTCTTTTATATTGATAGTTATTGAAAGTAGAAATATTTTGAATTGTATTTTAAAGATTATTGAATCTTCTGATTTAACAAGGATAATTTTTATTTAAAGTGTTGTCTAAAATAAGAAAATGCCTGCGAAAAAACGTGAATTAAATATTAAAACTTAAATATAACAACGGTGCTTTTTATAAATTTTTTATTTAATTTGAATAAAGCGAAGCTTTTAAAATAAAATATTTAAAGTTTTATTTACGATGTTATTGAAAATATGCTGGTCTGATCTCATCTGAAACTTAATTTAGATTTCAATACCTCAATTTGTTTACTAAGACGGCACAACATGATACCGAATACCTTGATGTCACCTGGCGGAGAAAAAACTTATTTAAAGTTTGCTTGTGATTTTAAAGCTTCTTCAATTGAATTCTTGAATTTGTACGAATGCTTTGAAGACTCTGTTGTGCAGTTAAAATGGTACCATAAAAATGACAAATAATTATTTTTAGATTTCAGAAAAGTGTTTTTTAATTATATAAAAAGATATTTTCATTGATTAATTTACATTTTCTTCAATACAATTTCTGCATATAGGACGTTAAGCTTCATTTGTATAAGCGCAGCTATATATTATTCAAATAAAAATCATGATTGCAATTATTCATTCAACAAAAATTCTAAATGACATCATGCGTATTGCTGTAACCGATCCTTTTCTTTACCCCAAGAATGTTAAGAGAAATAATTTATAGACTCACAATACAACAATAAATCCAATATTAATGTAAGAGTTTGCTCACGTGTGAATTAGATACTGCAGTAGATTTAACATGTTAATAAACTAAACTTGTAAATGTGATTATAATATATTATTTTGAACAGCGATTGATCCACTTTCAAGTTTGATTCAAAATTACAAACTTAAACCTTTTGACAAAAGTTACAATTGTTTTTTGCAATACTGCAAATTAGAAAATGAAATATTGTTGAGAAAATTAGATTATAATACTATGATTATATTTCTGATCTGAGAAGGAATAAATTATATTGTAAGTGAAGCTTTCAATGAATAATTTAGTACATTTCAAAAGATAAATCACAGTGAAATACTTTTACAATTTACCAATAAATCAATAAGTATAGATCGTACAAAATTATTATAAATGATTAAATAATAAATTTTAAAATTTTAAAAGACTCCATTTATAATAAATATTGAATAAGAAAGAATCACTAGGAAAAAATTTTAAAAATATCGATTGAAAAAAGATTTTTATTGTTGAAGACAAAAATAGACAATTGCTCAGTACTTGTGCGGTTTTAAAATCTTATTAAATTCGGATAACATCAGTGAGTAATACTTAATACTTTCTACTTAGAACATGTTATCATCAATAAAGTTTTTTTGTGATTCATTGTAGTGTTTTCAAATAAAGAAGAAATAAAATTGAAGTCTCACTTATATTAAGATCAAACAAGTTATTTTTTAAAGAAAACTTAAAAAATTAGCTCATGGGTCAAAAACAGATGTGTGATTAGGTATATATCGATATTCATGTAGAAAACACCGTACGTAGATTCCTACATTCAAACCTTTATACATATTTATTTTAACCATTTTTGGGTATTATTTTGACTATTATTTATTTATACTGCAATCAAATTTATAAATAAAGGGCATAGCAGTATGAACACTCAACTATGAAAAAAATTGTCAGATGAATTTAACAAAAGAATTTTTTTTTATTCTTAAATGTTTAAAATTTTTAAATTTCTATAACTTTATTATGTCCTATCTAAACACAATTTTAGTCTATGTTAGTACTAATTACCATCTTTAGGAACTTATTCCAATTTTATTTACGGCAAATAATATTAATTTAATTAGTTGTTTTGATGGAATTAAGATACTAGATCAATTGTATAATCATAAACGAAATTGAGCACTATTTCTTTTACTAGATCATACGCAACCGGAGTTTAGGTTAACCGGGCTTACATTTGTCAAAGACAATAAATAAAAAAAAATAAAAGGACGTATCATCTCAGACGACTAGATCAGGTAACGAATAACGAGTCAACAATAAAATATCCATTAATTTTTTATCAAGAGACTAGCAAATCACGCGCACTATACACGCATTTTCATGGTTATGGTTGACAAATTTTAAATTTTAGTGATAAAAAAATCAACGCCATTAAATAAGAAGCAGTCAATCAGAAACCGAGCTATTCTGGCAGCTATGCCTAGTTATGGATATTTTATAAAGTAGACTAGATTAGGCGGCCAATAGGTGACCGAAGAAAGATTGGTTAAGGTTAGCATTCATAAAATTAAAAAAGATAATAAAAAGCAAATAAACTATTTTTGAACCAATGAGAAATTGATTTAAACGGCTTCAATCAAAAGCGTTTCTATCTCGTGTGTAGATGATACATATAGTAATGAGAGTATTGCTCTATATATACATTATTCAAAATTGAAGAGGTATAAGTTCGGCATTTAGAAGTTTTCATATAAATAATGTGTATATTAATACTGTTAGTTTTTTACTTTAAGAATCTTCAAATCTGTGATGATTGGAAAGTAACTATATAAGAATAGAAAATAATAATTGCAAGTAAAGTAATTTAGAGAGTTAACTATATCAAATTAAAAAAATTATTAGGATAGTAATAGAACAATATTTTAGTTTTTATGTAAAAAGTAGTAAAATAAATGGAGAAACTACATTTATGTTGTATGTAGAACGAAAAATTTTAAATTGTTTAAAGATTAATATTATTATAATTCTCTTTATAAGTCATGAACATTCATTATTCTTTAATTTTAAATTATAAAATTTGGCTAAAATGCTATAAAATGATTTGAAATTATTTTTAATTAAAATTCTTTTACTTTAAAAATGTAACATCACTTGGTTAAATTGCTTTCTTACTGAAATCTTACTTAAACAAAAGATTATTTTTGAGATAAATGAAAGTTGTTAAAGAAACGAGTTTATAATCTACAGTTTTAAAGCAGGTTAAATAACTGAAGTATAATTTGTGAATAAGAACAACGTTTTGAGTACCAGTAATGGTCATAACTATAATATTTTCTAAATTAATTAAAGAATATTGTAAAAATGCTAACTTAAAATCAAATCGATAGTTAAATATTAATATATAAGTATGTAAAACATTTGCGTCTTACTATAATACTACCTATATCATTAAATATTGATAAACAAGGGCACTTACCAGAAGCCAAGACAACAGTACCGCGATTCATCATCAATCCTTAAAAATTAGCGAAACAAACGAAACGTTGCCAACAAGCTGGAAAAGTCGAAAGTGTGATTATTTTCGTCCCGATAAATCCGCAAATTCCCGATCTACAAAAATGTTAGCTGATCCGGCGGGCAGCTCGCCGAAATCCAAATTATTTACCAGCTAGACGCCGGCATTAGGTATCGGCTCGCGAAAGGGAGAACAAAAAAAGGGGGGCGAACCGCTCGCCCGAACGCAATAACTTTTTAAAGCCCCGGGGCCCTCGTAATTAATGAATTAATCTGATAATCGATCGAGTTCCGCGGAGCATGAAACTGCCGGCCGCGGATAAAGTGCCGACATACGCCAAGACTATACGCACACGTGAAACGGCCTTCGTAAGCGATATGCAATTTTTATAAAGGGACAATCCCTATTTTCTCAGCCGGCCTGCTGCCTGGGCCGGCGCAAGGATTTCAATAATTTTGCCCAAGGAACTTCGACGCCGGGGCAGGTGGCGTCGTCGCTCTCTCCCCAAGTATATACAGGTACGCATTGTGGCGCGCTAAGGTAGCTTAAAGCGTAGGCGCCTACTATGGTGCGCATCCCGCGCGTTAATAAGTAGCTACTCGCTTAACAAGGTTATGCGCCTGCTTTAGAAGAAGCGAGCGCGAAGGTCGTTTTGCTGCCGAGATTAAAGAATCAAGGATTAAGAACGAGGCGCTTTCAGAGATTGCATTACGCGCCTTTTTTCAAATTATTTTTCGACAATGTGTATATACTCTTAGAGCTGCCGCATCGAGGCGTGCGGCATTATTGGCTCCTTATGTCAGAGCTATTAAGGCTTAAACGAAAAGCACCGCGAGCGTTTATTCATCCGCGCAAACGGCAAGCTATAGGTCTATCTGGTGATTCAGATTTAACAGCGCTTACCGTTACACATCGCGCAGAAATCAAGCATCGACGAGAATAATACGCTAAGGCCGCGCGCGCATATAAATTGTCTTGCCGCACGTCGCGCCTTATTTTCGTGCTTGCGCTCGTGTGTGACTCGTCCCGCAAGCGAAAAGGATAAAAAAAAAAGCCAAATATAAAGGAGGACGAGGCGAGCGTGCCAGGGTCCAAAAAGTCGCTGCGGGTGTGGAAAAATAAGAGAGCGCCGTGAGCGAGAGAGGGCATCGGCGAATCCTTCTTCTTTATCTTTTTCTCATAAATTTGTGAACTGGCTTTTCGGAGCCGGCCAAGCATGCGCGATGTATATATCATTATCGCATGAATAACGCGCCCCGGGATTTGTTACGCTCGCGCGGGAGAAAGAGAGGAGATGCTGGATGCTTAATAACCGGGAAGCGCTGTAATTGCATTGTGCGAGCGGATATTATTTTGAGAATATCGAGTCAGTGATGCTAAACGCATAGGCCAAGGCCATATCTACGTGTGGGGCGAGAGAAAGATTGGGATAGAGCGATGCACTTTATGGCGTTGAAATGTTCATTAGCGCGGAGAGAAACAGCCACTGCAATCTGATTATGTTTAAGTGACAGATTAAATTAATCTTGCCTAGCTATCTTAATTATGCTTAATGGCTAATATCGCTCGAGTGCATCTTGCATTCTTCGAATAATGTTCTTATCGCCGATTTAATGCGCGCTTTTATTAGCCACGACAGGCTTATAAATATCTCACGTGGAAGGGTATAAGAGCGCGAGCAGATAAATTTTTAGATATTTCTATTATTTACGGCAATTATATTGCGCGGCTTTCGCAACACTCCAGACGGCAGCAATGTATGTACAATGTTTCGAGTCGATGCTTCAGTGAGATTTCTGAGAAGCTTATAATGACATTTTATGGTAATTATTGATGTATGCTAATCGAATAGTGGCGTGGCGTTAAACATGATACGTTGAAAGTAATGTTGTGCGTTTATGAAAGTTTCTAATCTTCTATTTGTGTGGAAAAATTCTGTTTTTTCTCAGTGAAAGGAGACAATTATTCATGTAGTTGGTGATAAGTAGAATAGTGTCATGTCCAGTAAGACAGCTACTTCCTCAAACATTATCATGCACTTTCGACTACTTACATATTAGTTCGAGTATAGGAATCTTTATAGATTTACTTTTCGACCTATTTTTCTTTATTATTCCCAAGTAACCATCTTCTTTTTATTTACTCCTTTAAATAATTAAACTACCAAGTACTACAATTATTATTAGAATCATAAAAGTCCACTTTGAATAGACAGCCAACAAGCAAGGCACTTCAGAAAAAGAAAAACAATCTCTTAAACAACAATAAAATACACTCCAACGTCTTCACAAAGAGCTCATCTTAAGAGTCAAGTGTGCGCTCCGCGGCCACAGAAATCCAGCGCGACGTAACCGATGAATTAAAAGATGTGCTTGAACAAAAAAACAAAAAAGCGCCGTTTCAAAAGGTCAGACCGGTTTCCGTGCAAACTTTCTCAAAATATTCGAAATGAAGTGTGTTTATGCAGACGAGAGGGCCGTTTTAGCGCTATTGTATAATGCTATGAATCGGCTCTGCAGAAACAGCGGGCGTCTAACAGCTCTGCGCGCATTATGTTGATGATTTACGCGCGAATTGTGTATAGGCAAGAGCATAAACTCGCCTGAAAACGTAGTCACTCGGAGAAAATAAATAAGGACACGCCCAAAAGAGCCGTATCGCCATTATTACAGGATAGAACAATTACGCATATTTCGAGGGGCGCGCGATGCAGCCAGCGGCGCTGCTTTGATTAATCCACACCGATGCTCGGAGTTACAGTTTTATAACAGTAATCCGAATATCCCTGGGAGCTGGCTTCTTCGAGTTTAAAGTGTCGGGCCCCAAAGTGATTTTTATAAGAGTCCCGGGGGCCCGTATATCAATGCAGACTGCGGGCGCGCACGCGCCGGGCCCCATATATGGCTCGGCGATGCATTTGCGGACTCTCTCGTCGGACTACTTTCAGGCCCCGAAGTATAATCTCTCCCCGCGAGCGGCCGACAATGCAGAGCGCAGCGGGACTCGCCTCTCTGCGATGGCGTCATCGGGCATTTGCGCTCGGGCAAGCCTGTGTGTATGTGTATAAAAAAAGAGCTGCGCGAACTCCAGAGAGAGACGTAAATATAAATAAACCTTAGCGAGCGTTTCGAGCAAGAAGTTTAAGTTGAGCGGGGAAAATATAGATATTCGTCATTAGCGCGCGGGGAGAGAGAGATAAAAGGCGGTATACGTACCCAGAAATTCTGTCATCGGCTGCTAACCAGCGCTGAAGTCGCGTTAGGCTGACGAAACGTTAGGGCGATGCAGGCGCGCCGACGGCTCTCTCATCAAGATCCCCGAGGAGAGAGCCGACGTGCCGCAGCTGCGAGATCGCGATGCATATACATCGGTATTTTTTTCCTTCGCAGAACTTACGCGCGCTGGAATGTGTCGAGGAGTATTGTCGCGGCTGGAAAGAAAGCTTCTGTCTTTCTGCGTCGGGGAAACTCGTTGGTTTAGACGTTTGTTGGGTGATTTTATGTGACGGATACTTTCGTAATTGCTTTTGTATGGAAGGAGCTTTGTTGTAGGATGTGTAATTTTTCTTTTTGATGCAAGTTTGAGAATGTTTTTTACAAGTTTTTACAATCAAAATGCATGTGTGCTTTTTTTTGGTTTTCCTTATTCATGTCATTATATCAACTTGTGGGATATTAAGTATTATAGTCTATGAAAGGTAATAAATTACCCTTCACGCTCTCCTCCATTTGAACATGGTTAAGAACGGTTCTCACTTTTTCATCCACTAAACATATTAAATTCGAATAATCTCTAAGAACTGTAAATAATCTTTCTTTTTGCACAAAATATTTTGGAATGTACTAGTTGTTTTTATATGTTGTACCTAAAAATATTTTATTTCTAAACGATAGTATCTTTAAAACAGGTAAATTCAAATGTTTCCGTTCGTACAAATGTAAGCTCTAAATAGACTTATACAGGTAGCGGGATGACTCGCCATTGCAATAAGTTATTTCATACTCGAGTCACATTTTTCTATTTATTTCTTTATACAAATAAAATTATTTAAAAAAAATCAATTTGCGTCGTTCTTAATGGCAAAAATAAATTTTATACATCTAAATTTTGTATTACATTTTATTCTTTGCTGAATAAATTCTTTTTTCTGTTTTTGTTTAAGATTTAAAGTTAAAAAAACATTGAAATAAAATAAAACTTTTTTACTTTATATTAAGCTTTTGAATTGTGATGTTTCTTAAAATGCATATTCAAATGTATATTTATGAAATTTTTATACAGTCTATGGCTATATAAATATGTATAATTATTTTTATATTTTTATTTTTCCTCTATATAATATGACTTTATATTTCACTTTTATATGACATTTTCTTTTAATTGAAAATCATACAAGAAGCAATCATTCAGAATAGCTCTTTATTTTTACGTCGTAGTTACACATTTTGCTAATGTATTTGGATAAAAATGAAACATTCATTTTTGAATGAAAAAAATAATTATTTTCTCTTAACATTTAAAGATTCCCTATGTACATTTCGTTTGTTTCATAGTACATACAGAGGCCACAAAATTAGTCGTGGCGTAATATCTAAATAGAGAATAGCTAAGCCTCGGAACATGAAACGAGCAACATTAAATTTAGTCGGCGAATAACACTTTCACAGTGTCAAGAAGAAAAAAATGGTTTAAAATTTTCCGGTTTACTATAAATCAAGTACTTAATTTCATGATGTTTAATTTATCCTTTTCTTGCATATGTACACATATGTCCGCAGATATTCAAACTATTATTGTGATGTTATTTTATCGAGTTCAGTTTTTATTCGACTTTTTATTTATATACCACCGAGTTTCGATTTTTCCAACAAATTGTTACAAATTAAATGATACCATTTATCACTGATCTTTATTTATATTATTATTTAAATAATCAATATTTTTTAATGTCATTATAAATAACATATATTTACATCGATATAATGTTATATTAATGAAAAAAAATTTTTGTTTGTATTGACGCATGGTGAATTCTTAAATCAAGTATAACAATGAATGAATAGGGTATTTTTAACTGCATGAGTTTAAGAAATAAGTTTAACTCAATCAGAGGAAGAAATAACACATGATCATTCGATAACTTTCTTTCGTCATGATGGCAGTATTATAAGAAACGTGCGTATTTCAATGGTAATGAGTACGAAGATTTGAGTATAACGAAATCCACTACATTGAATGACTGTATGAACAAAAAATTAACACGAAATATTTCAAAGCAGTCTTTTCGCACTTACTTAAAAATTTAACACCTCAAAGTACCGAAGGAAAATAGGAACTGAACAAGTGCTGAAAAAAAGTTGACAACATAAAATGATTAAATGCGAGAAAGTAAAGTAGAGCAAGATGATTACTCGAAAAATTTAGTTCAAATTAGCATTTTTCAATAAACAATCTCGAACGGGAAATGAGATGAGGACAAGATATAATACAACAATATTTTTCTGCCTTAAAATGATTTAGTTACTTAAGGAAAGCACGATACGCTAAAAGATTAATATGAAAAATTAACGATAATTAATATCACAGTATTGACGCAACGCTCGAAGATGACCCAATAATAAAGTTAAGATTACGAAGAACTGCGGAATAAAAATTGGGGATAAATCGCTACTAATTTCACCGCCGGCCTCTATCAAGTTTATAAGAATATTAAGCGATTTAATAAGCCGCTGGGCCATTAAGAAAACGTGTAATCAAATCCTTTGCTTCTCACTGCACTGGTGCACGGAGCTCGTAAGCTCATTTATAAAATAAATTATCGCATTTAATAGGACGGGGCAAGCTTTTCGCATTAAATTTATTAAAAGATTTAACGCTCAAAATTATTAAACAGTCTCCATATAATACAGTCACTTTAATAAATGAAAATATGTAAAATACAAGTACATGTAAGAGAAACGTTTAATAAGCAAACGCGAAGACAGGATGAATGTATTTTTAAAATTGATAATTCTCGGACGTACGTAAAATCGCGCGCTAAAGCAAATCTCCGGTCAAGCCTTATATTTATCTTCGAAGCGAGAAAAAAAGCTTTAAGACTCTTGTCTTGGAGTGAGCGAGGAGACGCGAAAGAGCGGCGGGCAATCACATTTGAAACGAGTGATAGAGAAGACATCCACGCGCAGTGTCCAGCCAGAGGGAGAGGAGAGACACTTAATTTGTTGACTCTGCCACTCATCGGCTCGAATTTCTTTGCTTTGTTTGTACTTCCACGAAAGAGTATCAAACCGGTCGCTCGAATGGCTAAAGTAGCGGATAAAAAACTGTTCAATACTACTTATATTTTAAATAAATTCTGTAATAATAATGCAATTATTCCATTAAACGTTTTTGATTGTCTATCACGAATCGAAGGAACAATGCAAATACGAAAAGTCAATCATTCAAAGTTGATCCGTTAGATTAAAGTTTTGCCAAGTCCTCAAAACGAAAATAACAACAACTCGCCGGCACTCGTTACTCGGGCAACTAATAAAGACAAAAGTCGAAGGTATTTCAGCGACTAGCCGCAGGATTGCAGCCAAGCGCGAGCTTTACTACATAGCTGTTTCCGCAATTTGGCGAAAAGAGAGGATTGGCCGAGACACGCGCGGGGATATGTATTATTTGAGCGGGGCTGCAGGCTGAGTCGAGGGAAAAAAAAGAAGACGAGAAAGTTCATATGAGATCATCCGTTCTGAATTGTAGTAAAGCTCTTCTCACCTCGAGAGAGACAGAGCGGCTCGAGGCTCGCTCTCGCGGAGGCTCGGGGACTGCTTATTACGTAACTCGGTTTTACGAAAACAAGAAATTTATCGTCTTCGGTAAGAGAGCGAGGGAATTATTTAATATTGAGTCGTCTGGATGACTGGATTCGCATTTTGGGTTATGCGTTTGCTTGTCTCGGACGGGGAGAATATTTATACGAGAAAATTTGATATTTAGTGTGTGAAAAGTATTTTTGCTGTTGGGTCAGTTTTTAATTGAATGCATTTTTTATGTTTTAAGTGAGCCGTATGAAGTATGTATTAATTTACTTTAATTTCGAAAATCTTTTGTATATCATTTTTTGTTTAAATTAACGTTATTTTACCGTACATTCAAAATGGAATCGATACGTAGTTAAATAAAATGGACCGACATTTGTTTGCATTTTTATAACGGCCAAGTTCTTTGGAACAATTCAAGACTTTGGATTTGCAACATTACTAAATATGTCTAGCAAAGAGTGGACTGTTTCTAAAAAATATGCTTCAAAAAGATCTATCGCTTTGGTCTTTAAGTCCTTACCGCAGATTTCATACCGCTCGCTGAAAAGGTAAAGTAGAGCATCTCACTTGAACTGGCCCTAATAGTCTATTGTCTAAGATTTAAACGGCAAATCCTCACACTGACTTTCTACCTACATCTTAATCTCGAATTTCACATGGATTTAAATTGATTTTTCTTCCGTCCAGCAATTTATTTTAATCTTTACTTTGTATAATACCTCATTTTTTTAAGTATACATAGTTCCAGTGCTCGTTGTAGAGGCATCTTTAATTTATTGTCTTCTTACGCGGAAAAAATTTTAAAAGCATTGAATTTTCTACACATTTTAATCGTGAATTAGTAATGTTTATATTATGATAAGAAGGGCATCGCTCGGGGTATCGACACTATACTTTCGTAATAATTTCTTTACAAACGTTTCACGAGAAAGTTGATGATGGCTTTAAAATACTTTGTCCTAAAAAGTCGAAGCGTAAATAATTATCGAAACACCGAAATTTGATAAAATAACTGATTTAATCTTTAATTTGACCCCTTTTAATTTCTTACTTTTTAAAGATACTTACTTATCGTCAATTCAAATCTTATTAAAGTAAATTTTATAATTTCGGCGTTATTGTTACTTATAACTTTGAAAATTTTAAAGCTTAACGATGAACTGAAAGTTTCTTCAGCCGACGGGTTTGAGAAACTGGCTTATTAAAATTCCAATGCCCCTTTTTTAGCCGTTCGTCAATATTTTTGCAACGCGAATTCTACAGTCGCGGAATTCTATATATTTGTAAAATTTAAAGGAAGGCGCGCGATAAATTTCTAAAGTGAAGCGTTTTGTAGACGATGAAAAGTAATAAGCACATAGTGTTGACGGCTGACTTTCATACTTTGAACATTTTTTTTTTCATGCCACAGAGTCACATGCGCGCGCCAGCGCAAAATGAGCGTCTGCGGCCCTTTTAACTTTTTATCCACGCGTGAATGTGCACGCGGCGACAGCCGCGTGTATATTTATATATAGAGCGGAAAACGCGTAGTTTATACTCAATACAACTGGATTTCTTTCAGGATCTCCTGAATCTGTCGATTGTATGTACTTTGTGGTAGTATACGGAGCTTTATCCTATGGCTTTGAAAAAATGTTTCCCTTGCTGTTTGCATTCAGGTTTAATTTTTTTTTTATTTATAACCATGAGATTAATAAATAAAAATGTCGCAGACGAAAAATATTTTTTTTTCGACGCGACAAACGTATTTTTCGGCGATTCTATGTTTGTAAAAAGATTATGTGAAAAAATTGTTTTTAGCTTAAATATTTTCAAGGTTTCATAGATGTGAAGAAACTTATCGAAAAGGAGATTTTTCTTGATAAAATTACCAAGAAATTTGAAATTATAAATGTGGTGCTAGTTTTGAGAATTGTATAATGTATATTTTTTCTACAAACAACTAGTGTTAAAATACGTTTCATGCCCTGGGAAATGTAGCTATTCCTCTGTAATATTAACACCAGTTCACTTAAATTCAATTGTACTATCATCGCGGTAATTTATCTTAAATGAAGCTTCCATATATGCGATCGATAGACGTATATTTTTTCAATTTACACGCAGAGCGCAAGATTCGTCATGCTTCAGTCTATTTTTAGTGTTTAATATAAGGCATCTTAGATAATTTATTTATTCCAGAAAATTAAATTATTTTTGATTAAGATTTAGTACTTAGGTTTATTATATGACTACATCACAATTTTAACTGGTTAAATCAAGTTTAAAATCCGATAAATTCGATAAATTACTAACAAAAAACATAATTTAGAATTTTGCATACTGTAATAATATTTGAGCAATTTAAAAAACACAAGGACATATACCTAAGTATATTTATCAAATAAATTTGATTTATCATTTAATACAGATTAAAATGCAACACTATCATAAAATAGTTATTAAAATTTCTTGTATTTGTGGTAATTCATTCTGTCATTTCTTTCAATTACAACTATATCTGTTTTAAATTTTAGTTTTTTAAGATAATGAATAATTTTGAGTATTTAAGTTTCCAGTAATGTAGTTTAAATTTAAATTTTAATATTTAATCTACTGAAAAAGGGTTCTTAAGACATCTGAAATGTTATCAATTTGAAATAATAATAATCGTCTACAAAAGGAGCTTTTAGAGCAAATTTAACTTTTAATAATATAATAGTAGATACTGAAGCTAAAATTATAAGAATATTATTCTTATTCAGACAAAATAAAAAATATTTGAGAATACTTATTTTATTGTATGATATTATTAATGAGTATTTTAGCAAACGTAGGATCACTATAAATTTTAAAGATGCTTCATTTAAACCTTGTATGTTCGATGGTTCATCCTAAATAAATCCGATATGTGCTGTGCATCGAGTTACCAATTACGATCCAATTATACGTACATTTTCGACGTATCAGGCTTCCATATCTAGAGTAGTCCGCAACAACTATTAGCGCGATAGCGTCTTTATTAAGGCATACGCATTTTGCTCTAAGAGCATTAAACAAGAATCCATGCATTGAAAAATAAGGCTATAAAAGATTTATTAATTAAAAGAATTTTTACATTTTTAATTATTTCTATTAATTTTTAATTGAATAACACTATAATTATCTTATAATGAAGAAAAATCAGAGTTTGTATAACGTATTGTAAATACACTTAGCTAGTTCATTTAATTAAGTGCAATAAATATAATTACAATTATGGTAATAACTTTAAAATATACTTGCTTTTCCTTTGTTGCAAATTAGTAAAACGTGTAACACTAAAAGATCGACTAGATTAGGAATTAATTTATTTTCTTTTACGGATTTCATTATTAATTTCATGTAAATGACAAAAATGTACTCAAAAATAATTTTTATCAAGAAACATTAGTAATTTAAAAAAACATCATATACTTTATTTTAATAACTCATGCACATCAATTGTCGTATTATATCTACGGTTTTCCAAAGTAACTAGATAAGTCCATTTTTCGTGATAATTCCTGAAATTAATGAATTAATAACGTTTATTGAAAATCGGAGAAAACAAGGTGAATCTAGATAAATATAACAATAAAAACTATTTATATTGCAATGAATTGATTCGAAAAGTTTTAGAAGCGATTGTCAAAAAATTAACTTATTCATGTCCCAATGCGATACCTCTATTAAACATCAACTTTCCGGTAAGTCAATGAATAATTTGATATGAAAACCCGCGAGTCCTCGAAAACAATACAAATTCGATTTCCAAAATACAAACTTATCCAGTTGCCTTGGGAAGCCGAAAACACGATCCCCAACAACGACATTAACAACAGAATTCAGAAATTTATAAACCGATTCGCTACGCGCGAAAATTCAAAAAATCGATAACAATATCATTACCGGCTCTGGGCATAATTCATGTCGTTATCGGCGATTCACATCTGTCAGAAAACTATCGAGGCGATATCATCTCTTGCGGCTGCGACGCGTCTCTCTCTAGCTCCTCTTGAATCTTTTTGACTTCTCCCTTACCCTAGTTTAGTGTATTCGACAACCTCTCGAGTGCAGGGGGCGCAGCGGGTGTAAGGGTGCCACACGTACAGCCACAAGTGCGCAAGATTCGTCAGAATCGGAAGCGTATTGAACGATTTTGGAGCCCGCGAGACTCTATCTCTCGGTGTGTATGCGACAGAGCGCTAAGATCTTGCGGAGCCTCGCGTTTATGATGCTTTAATGCTCGCCTCGAATATTTTATGCCTAGCGACATTTCTAATTATCGCTCTATTGTTATGTTTTCCCCTGTACCTGTGTCTTTACCTTCCAAGTACGATGCAAGTATGTGAACAAATCATTCATGTAATTTACACTGAGAGAAATTGTCACTGTTGATTTTACTATTTAGCATAGTAAAATCAAATATGTTTGTTCGTACTATATTATTTAGTAGAACGAACAAACTTATTCTAACATGAACTATACACATTTAGTTTATGAAACTATTCATAATAGTTAATTAAATATTGCTAGCTACAACATATTTTATTGTTAACGAAAATATAAAAAGGTCTTCACATTTTACTGTATGTAAATAATTATATATTTTAATTATATAATATATTATAATAAAATATATTTATATTCAGGTATATCATAATTT
>JAPYZA010002436.1:0-17381 GCA_030522685.1 Eupelmus azureus | reverse complement strand
ATTCCTTTTTAGATTTCTAATTGTGTTATATAATTTGATAAATGTGACATCTTACAAATAATTTAAATTAAGTACGACTTTTGGCTTGAAAGAAGTGATCAGATTTATTGTTATTTTGACCTAATCTTTTTTATCATTAAACTTACTTACGTGTCTTATTAAAACGAATATCGCTGTAAACTATATCTGTATATGAGAGCATTGCCCGACCCCAACTTAAAGTCAGACGCCTCTGCCTTAATCACTGAAAGGTGTTTACTTATGAGTAATTGGTTCCTTTGTATACGCTGCACTTTAATTGTGGGCATATACTATTTTGTGACCAAACTTTGTGATATTAATATAATATATATCTTCAAGTTCAAGATATTTTATTAATATTTATTTGAGATCATGTGAAAATCTCCTTATTATTAATAAAGCAAAAAAATATGTTTTCGTAATTAATTTTTAATTTTTAAAATTAAAAATTTGTAGTCGTCAAGTTGTTGTATTAACAGAGAACAACTTAACAGTGATATATTTTTAAAAAATTGAAAATTAAATAAAAAAATGTGGATTCTCATATTCACGAGGAGGGCACCAGATCACCTTCATCTGTTTTAAACAGCGAATTATACCGATTAGTCGAACTCGCATATGCACGGAACCATAAAGTGCTCGTATCTAATTTAAGGCGACTACGGAAGTTAGGCTATAGGTTTCATTTCGTAGTTTACAAAATACTCTTTTGATGTACAAAATTCTTAGCATTTTTTAATCTCCCACCATTTTTTGAGGCCAACAGAATGGTGGAAAACTTAAATATCCTAAGAATTTTGTAAATTAAAAGCGTAGTTTGTAATCTACGAAATAGAACCTAACCTAACCTCCGTAGTCGCCTTAAAGATAAAAAAAGTTTAAATTACTTGGATATAAAATTGCACATTTATTGCTACGCAGAAATAATTCAGGTAAAATCAAATAATATTAATAAGGTATCGTAGGTTTACTAAAGCTTGAGATATTAATGACTTATATAACACTCTTTTATTGATGAATTATTTACTACCACATAATTTTATGAGGTAAGTTTAACTACAAGAGAACTAAGTTAGGAACTGCACTAAATGAAAAATACCTGAAAACTATTTTTTCTTCTCCACAGAAGAGTTTTCGCTGCTGGCAAAAAATGCATAACTTACGTGACTTACGTAACGCAGCGCAGCGACTTTCAAATGAAAAAAAGAAGAGCGACGCGCGCGTCTAGTCGAGTTTCGAGTGACTCTTAGACCCAGAGAGAATATTTTAAGGATGAAACGGCTTCTGAATGAGTCCTAGCAAAATATTTCTTTGAAGCCTTGCAGAGCAGAAGTCTCCGCTGATGAACATTTCTGAATTTCAGAAAATTATCTCGAACAAGGATTTCAAATTTATTTTTCTAATTTACCGCTGAGAGAGGTCAACGTTAAATTAACACGGTAGGAAAATATCTGGAAATGTTTTCAATAATGCGTGTGACGTTTATTTTCAGACGTTAATATAAAGCAAAAATATGCACTTATTAACGTTAGTAATGAAACAATATTGACAGATTTAGTAAATTTTTATTAGGTTTAAATTTGTGAACATTGAAAATTAAAGCATAATTTATTCAGATTAACATACAGTCGAGGTAATTGCGAAAGTTAAATAAAAATATTTTACGTTTGTCTCTGTATAATACTTTAAAAAATTTATTAAAAATTCGTTTGCAAATGAAATTAGAAATATAGCAGATTACGTTGTGTACATTGCTTTATCAGCTTATATTTGATTTTCACTACTTTATTGCAATCTCAGTTACTACTTGAAGTTTGTTTCTTTCATACTAACTTATTCAGAAGGTCTAGGTATTTCAATTTTTCGTACGATTTCTACAATTTCATAGAGCTAGAATTTTTTCCAGCTTTAACAAGAAAAGTTTTTTAATTAATTTAAGTTTCACGTTCATCTAAAAACTTTTTTATTGAGTTCGATTTTACACTTATACGGAATCTAATTGAAACAAACATAAAAAATTATAATGCAAATAGAAATACAAGTTTGATTTGATTATTACTTTTATATAAATATTTATGTACTTAGTATTATTAAAATATTATCAGTAGTTTGGCTGCATGCTAACGTACAGAGAGCTCGATAATTTTCTCATTATACTTTACTGTTGAATAATATTACAAACCAATTGACTAAATTACGTATACATAATAATAACAGTACTTTAAACAATAATATTCTAAATATTAATTTAAATGTATGTTGTATTTAATTCAGTTTTTTATTTTATCATACACCTATTCTTATCACTTTAAATCAACGTTATTTTAATATTATAAGAAATGATTCTTCCTAGGAAAAATAATTTTATTTTTATCTGCTTTCTTATAATTATTAAAGCATTATAACAAACAATATAATAGCGATCAATGACAAAACTCTAGTCACACATTTAAAAGTATTCATCGCAAGAGAAGAGAATTATAACGTCCAAAAGAAGTAGCAGATCAGAATCGAAGCCGAGTAATCCACGCTCGGCTGAGTGTATCATTATTCCGCGCACTTTAATGAAAACCCGATATAAACCACGAGTGCGCGTCCGCGAGTCCAGTTCGCATTATTATAATACGCCCGAACGAACTGAAGCGCTTAATTAATAATTTGACGGGGGCTCGCCTCTTTGGTCGGCCTTTTGCCTGCCCGGCAGGCAGCTGCTGTCGCGGCTCATTTCACCGGTTTAGCGCGCGTGAATCGAATCCGCAGGATGGATTTGCTTGATAGGTGATATTCGTGAAATGTCTGGTGGCGGTAATAGGACAGCGTCGAAACGACGCTAGGCGAGCCCATTTTTCGCTATCTTTTTTTATTTTATAACGAAGAGGATGGCGGTTTCGAGTCTGTTGATTAATGCGATATACTGTGATTGCAAGTAATGGCCCTGTCAATCTTTGTTAGATGTGAAAGGTATAATCTTTGGATTTTAAGTCGCTTTTAATTAAACGTGATGTTTAGATTATATTATTTCTTATTATTTATTCTCAAATAGTAAAAATTTTTAAATAAATGAGACTTAAATTTGTTTAAAAACGATTGATGGAATCAAATTTTTACTGAAATCATTTCTATTATTTTTTTGTTATTATTGTGGTTGTTTGAGTCACAAGTACCAACCAATTGCATACAGAGAATTATTATGCATTAAAACAGTGCAGTGTGATATCATAAGAAAATTCCTTATATCTATAATATTTATTATAAATAACTTTTAAAACTTGATCAAGACTTTATGATAGAGAAATTACAAAAACTGATTTCTTAATTGAATATTTTTATGCGGAATGCACTTTAAGAGAGGAGAATACGATAAAGACTTGTTTTAATAAAGACTGTATTCTCGAATTAAAAGTCTTAATTTCTTTCGGTTCGCGAAAACTGCTCAAGGCTATTGTAATTTTCGATTCTTTTCCAAGATTTAATGCAATATTCTGAAGAGGAAAGAAAAAAATAAAACAGGATAAGAACTTCTCATTTCTTTTCTTCTTCGTTAATGAGTGTTAGATTAAAATCTAAAGAATCAGTTAAATTAACCTTCATTATAAGATTTAAAAGCGTTGAACAGTAGTGAACATCCATAAATAGTAAACTCAAAGCAGTGATAAATAAAATTTAATAGTAACTTATAAATATTGTAATGATCAGTTAGTATTTTATTTCTTATGGAAAGCATAATTTACAAATTCATACCATTAATAGTTAATATTTCTATCAACAAAATAATTTTTTATGTTTCCATAATAAACAAAAAATATAAATTTATAATTCGCATTGTTATTTATAAGTTATTTCATTAATATCTACTTTTATTCATTTATCTATTTTCGTAATATATGCCTTCTATAATCGAAAAAATATATGTATAAGCGATAGAAAAAAAAACGAAAGTATGAGTACATAAAAATCTAGTGAAACATCTTTTCTGAATGCATCGCAAGACTATTAGCAAGGATATAATAATTGTAGTGACTTTCATCCCACGTTATATCATAATATGCCGTATAAAGGTTGCTTAATGAAATTTACATATGCAAAGTTTGTATATGTAAAGGTGGAAAGCAAAATATATGGAAGTTGTGAATATGCATATATGTATTTATAATATGTAATACGTACTACTGATCGCAATAAAGTGGCAGGCAAAATAATATTTCGAAGTGCTCTTACGTCAACTACTGCAAGCTCTTTCTATTTTTCGCCATTTTCTTTATTTTTTTGACTTAATTATCATTCACTTTAAATTTAACAGAGTTACACATTTTCTGATATTGTTTCAATATATAACTTTATAACAAATAATTTAGAATTCTATAAATTGTATATTTGTAAATTTTATAAAATATGAATAATAGAATTTTTAATAAATTTTTAACACTTGATAAACTATTATAACCTTCAAATGACCGGCATTCAAAAATTATATTTTAGAGATTCTTTTTTTCCTATAAAAGTTTTTTTGATACATCGTACATATGAGTCAGCCAAAAAGGTAATCCAAAAGGTTTTATCCAGGTAGTCTGAAGGTTAAATAAACAAGAAATATTCAGAAAAATTGCATGCTTGCACTCTGAGAACTTTAAAGTATTCATCTTCACGATGTGTTTTAGTATTATTGCTTTATGAACATACTGAATCATTTCATTTATAGCTAACACTATCATTTCTTTATTTACAAGTTTCTCGATTAACTTAAAAGTTAATTTATTTCTAGCAATTACAGCACTTGCACGCACACATAGTTTTACTTTACCTTACAATTAAGCCAAATATTGAGTGAATAGATGAAAAAGGTAATTACAAAAGTGTCTTGGAGTTATAATTATAATGTGTCTACTTTATAAGTTATGTTGCTGTATAAATTTGTAATTGTCTAGTATTTTAAGTTATATTGATGAAATTAGCATAAACTAGTATAGCTTTTGCTACGGTATTTATTTAAATGGAGTTTAGTTACGCCTACCACAAGTAGATTTAAAATTTGCCTTTAAATTTTTAATTATCTGCCCGAAATTGAATCAGTAAAGCGTTGATAGAATTGCTTTCAATCCTACTTCTGTCTCAAAATTTTGCTTAAAAACTGATTTCTCTGCTCTTTGAAAATTCAAAACCTCGTCCTACATAGCTATACAACCAAGACACGTCCGTTATTATAGGGCCCTAAATCACCAATAAAACAGACTGCGTCGCGAACAGGCCAGAATGCATCGGCGCATTGTTTCGCGGTGTACAACACGATGTGCGCGCAATATATGCATAACCCCGCTTGATGAATAGTAATCGTAATCCGCCCCTCGTCTAGCAAAGGTTCACGTATCCTTGCTATTTAAGCGTGAGTGTATACGTGTCTAAGATTAGCCCTTTGTTTCGTTGGTTCCTCTGTCCAAACTGGTTTAATTTGAGTTTTTGGAAATGTTTGTGCGGTCTGACTTCTAACAAAGTAGTGTTACATTTTTTTGCTTTGTACTGTAGTGTATTAAGACGCGAAGTATAAGGTTGGTATATGATATCTTTAGATCTTGCAAATAAATGGTTGTTGTAATTTAAAATAAGTATATGAATCTAAATATATTTTCTGAAATTGCTCTTCAAGGATGTACTTATAATTGGAATTCTTTGTGTATAATAATAAGTGTTATATAATAATAAGCAAATAGAATTCTGAGAAATTAAAAATTTCTAAAATTATTTATGTATAAATAAATAATTGAAAAATTATTAACTTTTTAGGATACCACTTATTCATTCAGAAGAAACTTAAATTATCAAGAAGAATTCACCCTTGAAGGGCAGTTTTATGATAGGAGAAACTAAAATGTTACGGAATATGGATTATAGATTCAAGTAGTTATCATCCGATTATGAGATTAAATGACTGATATTTAAATCAAGATTTAGAAAATATGTATGATAAATTTTACATCTTTTTTGTAGGTTCTAAAGGTATCTTATACCTATAAAACAAGCAAAACTTTTGATCTTTAGATATACTAAATCGTTTATTAATGCATCAATCGAGATAAAAGTTTGAATCTATTCAAATTGTCCTGAATCCATTTCAAAGAACGGAAAGATAAAAGTAAAATTATTTCTCTACATATAAATAAAATTAATAAAAAATTTTATTTAAAAAAAAAAAGAAAAATTTTGCATAAAAAAGAACTCTTTATTTCTGAAACCAATAAAGCGAAGAAAACCACAGCATTTACGGGCGACACGAGAATTAAACGACGGCGAGCGGCGCGCAGAGACAAAAGTTGCCGGTTCCCTCGCGACTGAATAATTCGCTACGTTAGTGAACCGATTTATTCATGCGCGCAGTTTTACTTTTGCGCGTATGCACATGTAGGTAAAATCGGCCCCGCTGCATTATGCAAGCGCGCCGTAAAAGTGCAGGCGCCGCTGCCTTGTCGTTCCACTGGAGGATGCAGCAGAGCTGAGCGCGCGAAGGACGAAAATCGCCTGTGACTTTCGACGCGAGAGTGATGCTTACTCTTTTCGAAGAAAATTGCACGAGGTAGAATTGTAATTTTGCCTGGTTTGTGGGATGCAATTGGATCGTTAATCGGCGGAACTGTGAATGAATTTGTATTTGAGCTTGAATTGAAGAAGTCACGGTTAGCAGGTTCCCGCAATTTTTATATTGTTTAAATTCTTTTTATAAATATTATAAAATTTAAATGTTAAAATATAGTCAAAGTGTAGTCGATAAATATTAGATCGGGAAGTTTTGTTTTTATATTTTTTTCTAATATTTTTATATTTTAAAATCAACCTTATAAATTATTTGAATTGTATGAATATTTAATCTACGAATTGTTTTAAACTTTAACCGAATTTTATAATGCATAAATAAATTTGAAAATATAATATATAAATGTAAAGCTATGAAATTTCACATTGTAAGCCCCTTTCACGTGAATTTTTTTACTCTCAATTTTCATGTCCGCTCTACATTTTTTCCATAAAATGATCTATTTTACCTTGCACGCGTGACACATTTTTAAAAAGGTGTTTCCAAAAGAAAGCTCTGAATATCAAATATTTTTATTGTCCGTTTCCAATAATTCCAGAACAAAATATGTGATTTTGGAATGTACAATATTATATATATATATTTTATTATTTTTTAACGAATATATTTTTTATTAATTTAACAATACTCTTTGAAATAAATATCATTTGGTTTCCGGTTCGGAATTTATTTTCGGTTCTACGAAGTCTATCAGCAGACAAGCACGTCCGATTTTAATTTTTCGATTTCCACGCGCTTGATAATTCTCTTCTTTATTTTTCCCTCGCTATGTCCCCGAAAGTTTCGATTCTGCTCGGGACTTGATCCAATGGGAAATCATTTAAATATGTCAAAGATTTGCATTGAAATTGTTCGTAGAACAAAAAAGAGGTAAAGGCTTTTGATAATAGCAAAAAAACAATTAAACATAAAAAATCAATTTAATGTAAATTGTATAAAGTTTTTCAATTAATTGAAAATTACTCTAACGACCGGCAGTAATAATTAAATAAAGTAAAGTTTTATCGGTTATTTGAACGACTTTTTTATTATGGCATAGTACAAAACGATGTTCTCGATTCGGAAGTGATGCCTGTATACCAAAATCAAGGAGTTTCGTCCAAGATGGCTAATATTGATTTCTTAATGAGGCACCAGCTCCCTTCCTTAGCCACTGGTCACTTTTTAAGAGTTTGTGTCTAATTTAGATCACATCATCTGGTGACACAAGTTTCAATCATAATCGTATATTCAACCAAATTAAAAAATCGCGTTTGAGGAAAGATAACTAGTGCTTAACTGAGACGTCCACTTTCGGTAGGCCTCGAATTGACATCATCATTATGTGATCTGTCTTAATAAAAAAGAATAAGTGTTTTTGTTTGTTTTACGAATAAAATTTTATTTTAAGTTATTTAATAGTAAAATAAGTGAAAAGAAATTTCAACGATAAAGATAAATATTTCTTTTACAACGTTAGCCACTTAACTATTACTTTGACTACTTTCACAGAACAACTCAGCGAAAGCTCCAGAATCAAGCTCACAAGAGCATCGATTTGAAAAAAAGCAACTTTTCAGCCGCGCCCTTCGCGCGGCCCGCCACTTTTTCGTGTTTCGTTTTCCTATCAAAGCGTAAAACTTTCCGCAAAACTTTCTGCCCCATCAATCGTCCAGCGGCGGCGATGATAGCATCGCGCGGAAAATGGCTTTTGGCGCGCGCGCACGCACGAGTTTTCAAGCGAAATTTACCAGCGCCGCTTTACAAAGTGAATTCGCAATCCAGAAAGAGAGAAAGACAGAGGGGTGGGGAGGGGGATGCTAATCTTCGCGCGGAGCAGTACCACGCTTAATGTATTCTTTTGTGGGCCGTGCAAACGTTTGCCTGAGCCCAGCCAAAATGGGAGGAAAAACATTGGTTTCAGCGGGCGGTTAAATAGCTAATGTCGCGCTCTCTCTCTCTACTGTTCGCTTAAGCGGACACAGGACGATGGCTTAATTGCTTCCGCTCTATCTCGAAGATGGGATTTTGGAATTGGAGAGACCACGGGACGGCGCAGTGAGGCGTGAGAATGGATTTGCTGTTAGGCGGGGAAAGACTATTGAGTTATTTGTGATGGGCTGTTTAATAGATAAATTTTGGTGTGATTATTAAAGTTAATAATAAATAAAATGATAATAAAAAATAGAAATGGTTTCTTAGATTTTTAGTTGATCTTGCAGGGTTATGAAAAGTATAAAGACAAATTACTAATTTTTTCTTGAGGATCAGAACAACACTTTGTCAGCATTAGTATGCTGACCTTATTAGGCTGTCGATGATGTCATTTATCAATATATGGTTAACTTATCAAATTATAGTGTTGACAGCCTGATAAGGTCAGTTAATGATGACGAAACGTTACTGCTTCTCTAGGAAAAATTAGTATTTTAGTTTTGCAATAGCAACTAAAAATATAAAGGAGTTTTTCAAAAAATTTAATATTAATATGACTGGCAATTTAGAAATTTATTTTCAAGCTAGCCTAGATTTTTAAAAATCACACTATGAATTTTTTTACGAATCATAATAGTACAAAAAAACTAATAACTTTTGCAGCCTTATCAACATAATTTTATCAAAGAAAAAGCTTCAAGGCTGTAAATTCAAGAGTGAATCCCTAATTGCAAGTTTGAACGATGTTAAACCGAAAGCAACAAAGCAAGCAAAGCTCATACAACTCCAGCCCGAGAGTTATTACGCATTTATATCATTACATGTATGTGAAAGCACTTTCTTCCCCGAAGTAGTTGCGTCTATATTCGAGTACTCCCGCTGAAATATTTCGACGCGTCCCCCAGAGGTCAGCGAACCTACTTGCGCGATATCTAGCTGCTCATTCTGAAAGAACAATCCCTCATAAATGTTTTCGCAGCCAGCTCGCTTTGAAACGCTCTCCAATCGAAATTTCACGGACTGTTCCCCTTTTGCGCTTGCTTATATCTACGGGCTTATCAAAAATTCAATGTATGAGTGCACGCCGGGATATTTGAGCGCGCGCCATTTTCTGGCCGGAAAAACAATTTTTCAAATGGAGAGTTATGGCTACGTGCTTGTGTTTACAGAATTTAGATTTATTCATGCGCAAAGTTTAGGCATGCGATGAAATAGTTATGCATTTGAAAACCCAAATTGGACGTACGACTTAGAATATGCGCATGTAAACTTACAAAGCTGCGTTTGCTGAATGTTTGCGAAAAATTTTAGAATCTTTGAAAGTTTAATCTTTTACGTGTATGCAATGGTAAAAAATGCGCAGGCTTTCTGAATGCAAAAAATTTAGGGCTTGTATATCTGCGGTCAGTTTTTTTATATTTGATCTTGCACGATACAGCGAGTTGGTTTCAAATATTTAGATTACATCGGAGGTCATGCTACCTTGCAGAAACATCCAATTCACCGATCCTACCTTAATTCGTTTTTGACAAATTTCTCAATTTTCTACTCTTTTCGGAATCTTCATCGTTGAACCCTGACACGTGGAGTATTGAACTTATTTTCATTTGAAGATTTCACGGATTTTCGGCAACTATTGATACTTGCAGAAAACTTATATCTTTTAAATAAACTTATTGAACTTAATGTCATAATTTAATTCTTCCGTAATTAAAGCAAACTATGAAATTTCTAAATAACACAGTCCAGCTTATGTTATCTCACCGTTCAAAAACTAACTAACGCTGATAGTTAATAAAAAAACGTGCAGTATATTGTTGCCTAACCGAAATAAACCTCCTACCAACAAACGAGTCCGAAAACAAGTGACTAATCACGCTCGGCTAGCCAAGGTGTCCGCAGGCTGCATCGGCCGCGCTTCGCGAACAAAGTTGGGGCTTTACGCGCGACGATAATTGCTCGTGCGCGGTTGTGGAATTTATGCGGTTCCATGAGAGAGGGATATAGAGAGCGAGAGAGAGAGAGAGTCACGTGCATGTAAACGTCAAAGGGCTACCGCAAGGATCGATGCCCCGCTCGCCTAGGTACACGTGTAGGCATGATTGATGATCCAGAGAAAAGCACCGAGGCTCAACAAGTTCGTGTTCAGATCCGGTAATTAGATTGCCTGAATTCGTACGGTGCCGCTTTGACTTCTTGATTAGCGAACTTTAATGGTTTTTTTACGAATTTGGACCGGTGAGATTGAGTCTCGTGGCGTTTGTTTGATGCATTATACTTATATTTATAATGTTTGCGAAGCAAAAATTTATAACTGTTACGATGGAAAAATTACTATTTTTTTTTTTAATTTTTACATACTTTTTGAACGTGAAAAGTCAAAGAGCAATGGAATGCAAAAGGGCACAAAATCAATTTTTTAGATAATTCAAAGCATACGTATTCCATCTTAATTATTGCACATTACTTGCATCAAAGGCATGTTAATTGAATTAGCGCTCAGGGGCGTGACTTTGATGTGATATTTATTAATCTGAGAGCTTTCGTGCTTATTTGCGGAGTCAAATGTATGATTAATACTGCGATAATATATGTATATGGCCATTATAAAGTTATTATCGATGCTATTATGGTTCAGATGATTTTTTGGCACTCTTTATATAAAATATAGTACGATATTTATATGTACATTTGTTATTTATCTTGCGAGACAATTTTCTCTTTACCTGATAATTAATTTTTCATATCAGTGTCAAAATATACTAATTTAGAATTTATTAATAAGTTAAGAGAAACAAATAATAAAAGTATAAAATTACCATCTCTTTCCTATCAATTTACCGTTAATTATGTTGCTTTGCATTTAATTTCCTTTAAATTAAACCAAATTCAGCTGTCGAATTTGTAGGACAATGTTACGTGTATGTGTTTATGCGGTAGGTGTGTAGAAAAGCAATTGCGTCGTGTGAAGTATATATATATATATATATTGTGAAATTCGATTGCATTTACGGAGAATTTTCTGCAAACAATTAGTTTTGCGTATATTATTCTCAAGCTATGTATGGGTCAGTGAGTTTATTTTCGCTAATTGACACTTTACTATTCTTCGAAATATTGCTAATTTCTGGCTTAATAAATATAAATCATTAATAATATAAATAATAATTTTTTTTTTACTTTTTTTTTCAAAAATTAATAGTAACAAACAACAAGCATCGTGTTTTTCATCTATAATCATTCCTTTTTCTAATTAACACATTTATTCTTTTGGTAAGTTAAAAAAAGTTCCATTGTTTCCAGTATAGTTCACGTTTTGCTTTACAATCTCTGTCCCTTGGCACCGACATTAAACGATCTTTGATGATCTAAGATCAATGTTTCAATTAGCATGACAGAACATTGTTCGCTGGGCTTCCAGCAAATGCATACTCAGACATTCAACGCACGTCATTAGCTCGTAATACTCTGTTGTGAATGTGTACGTGTATATTCATATCTATGATTGCTGAATTATAGTATGGTAAGATTATCGATCAGTGTAGTGGTCCATGTCATTGTTCCAAGGTAAATAACGATATCTTCAAAAGGTAGTAACGATTATAGTAGATCGATATTGATTTATTTAATTATAAAAAAAAGTTTTTGTTTCATTTTGTTTTAATTTATTGTTAAGTATTCCTTTTTTATAATTTCTATGTTATTAATAACATGAAAATATTTCTACGGAGATACCAGAGATCATAAGGACGATATTGAATAATTTCAGAATAATACTTTTATTTTTTTCACTGTAAATTTTATTAAGTAGATAATAATTATTAGTAATATTCAGTACTTCTAACCATTTACAACTGATTTTTTCATTTCAACAGATAATGTTTGTATATTTTAAAGTACAGTCTCTACTAACGAAAATCTATTAAATGGGCAAACGTAAATATATAATTTTAACAGTAAGCTTTGAATTTAAACGTTACTCCTGAAAAGATAGTTATTTACGTAAGAATCAGTATAAATAGTAATCGAATGTTTGTGTTCATTTAAATATTACTTTCTCAAGGTGCATACTCACACAAACACTTAAATTAATCTATAACTAAACTGTATTTATATATAAAGTAGCAGTAAAAATAATGAAAAAAGAGCAAAAATCTACAATAGTTCAAAGATACCGTATGTAGTTATAAATACGAACATATGGTGATAATACTCGCCCTCACGCAGGACGGCGTGAGCTGGAAATGTTTTTAGAGGGGAGCAATAGTAGTAGTAGTAGTAGCAGTAGCAGTTCGTTTTTAGTGTTCGCAGCTTTCCTACGCAGGCGAGGCCTTTCATTTTTTTTACATACATACGTGTGGCGCGGCGCACTGCTGCGAATTTTTAAAATTAGTTTCTGCATGCATTTTTACAACTTGTCGAACTTCAGCTTTTTTTTTATTATTTACTATGACTTTTTACAGTTATGAATAGAGAGTGATGATAGCACAGTGTTAAGAAAAAATATAAAAAGTTTTCATGTTTTAGTACAGTAATTTAAGCGTTTTAGAAGGTTTTTATAAAGCGGCTTTGAATAAACCGTTTAATGATGTATAAGTTTCTCTTAAATTTTATTTTAGCCTAAATGCAAGCAATTAATGCATGTAATTTTTCTAAGAATTATTTATAGCATGCTTTCAATTATAAAGTTATTGCAATTTGTTATTTAAATTTTTTACATTTTTTCAAAATTTAACACTGTGCAATAAATTTTGATGAATTGGGAACTAAAGGGCTTTGCGATAAAGTTATAAGAAAGAATTTATGAGTGGATTTTAGTTAGGAATTCCAAAAACTGGATTTGGGTTGCAGGACAAGCGTAGTTAACTTAAAATTAAATTAAATTAGAAATATAGAAACGGCTGGATGTTTTGAATTATTTTGGCAAATGTAAAACAAAGTTTACCGGTTGTTAAAATACTCGAGCTTTAACAACCGTGACCGCTGCCCGCATTTTTCACGCGATCGTAGAAAATTTCTGAAAAATTTGCCGGACGTTATAAGGCGACAGGACGAAAAAAGGTGAACCTGGAATATAACGAGCGATTTCCTAAAACTTTTGCCGTGAACTTTTTCCATTTTTCTCGCGCTTTTAAAACTCGGCTATCAAATTCCGGCGCGTGCAATCGATAGATAGTACGTACAGAAGTAGCGCACGATAAATCGGGAATAAACGAATAATTCGAGAGTAGTTTTTAATGTGTTTGCATTGTGTTCAGCCTGTTCAATGTTGCATTCAAGTTTGCGATACTTATTGATGTTATTGCTACTTTGGCACTTTATAGCAGACGTAATGCAGTAGTTATAGTGCACTATTTTGAAGAATGCAACTTTATCTCTTTAATTATTTTTCTGTCGAAAGTACATATCTACAAAATAAATTTCGTTACTATGAAAATGAATTTGAAAGGTCCCGATAAGAAAACTTTATTTTAATTGAATCAGAAAAAAGTTACATCTCGTTTATCTCTTTAATTAATCAAGCATAAAAACAATTTTTTATTATTCATTTACGTTTATATTTATGTCATTTCAGGAGAAGTTGTACAATACATGTATTAAAATATATTTACCTGTTAGAAAAAGTTAATTGTACGAAATAAAATAATTCTACTCTCTGTACTCGATTCACTTTATCCGACAGTATATACAACCTGATGATATCGCTACGAAACGTAATTGGAATCCCGCTAAACGATTTTGTTTTTATCGCATCGAAGAAAAGAATGGCGATGAAACCATATGTGACGGCGATTACTACGCTCTCGAAGTTTCTTTTTGATACTAGAAAATTGGAGTTTGTAATAAGAGAATTTCGAAAATTGAAAATAAGAATTATTTAAATATAGATAATGCTTTGTTTACAACTTTGATAAAATTTACAGAAATTTACAGAAATACCTCTGTTAAAAAAATTCACTAGTATTGACTTATTTATAATAAAGTTAGCAAAATTTGATAAATTTGCATGCAAAATTCGGTTCTGTTTAATTGTCAACACTAGAATGTGATATAGATATCTTTATAAAAACCACAGCAGCTAATGTAAAAGATAATGTAAGGTAGAGTAACGTCCATTTCGCCGTTACTTTAACAAGAAATATGCATATAATTTTTCTTGAAATTTTTTACCACGCAGTAAAATTGTTCAATTGATTGCAGCACGAAAAAAATTTACCATTATGCTTTATAGCTATAAAAAGTCAGAACAATCGCTCACAATTAAGAGTGCATTTTGCGGAAGTTGTAATCGGATTTTGTTAACACGGATGCAGCGAAATCGACGAATCCCCAGCCGGGCTATTAAGCGCGCGTCCGATTCTCCCGGCGGGAATTTTATCGCTGATGGTCGACGACGACTGTCTGCTTCTGGCCCGTTAGGGCGCGTGTCTTGCATTATGTGAAAGACGTTTACCATAACTAGAAGTAAGTAGGCGTGGATGTAAATTTTTGAACTTGAACAAATGGTTTGGTTTGAGTGTTTTTTTTTTTAATTGGTGTGTTATTTGAAATATTTTTGGATAATAATATATCTTTACGTATGTTAATATAATTTATAGCAGAGCATTCCGAAATGTCAAAGAAAAGATTAAAAATGAAAATTATTTATAATTCTAAATGTCTAGAAATATTGAAATAGTAGAAAAATGATAATTAATTACCCAATGACATTCCAAATAATTTTGCTGTACGACCTAGATCACAAAATGCTGCTAGCGAAATTTTGCGTTAAAAATGTGAATCTATGCTCTGGAAAAGCGCTTTTCGCGCAATTCCATCCCTCCAAAGGCTTTTGCATATACTAAAATATTGTGAATTTCTATTTTTTTTTTTTCTTCTTTCACGCACACTTCTTTTTTGTTCTCAGTAGCAAGCGCCCGCCGCAGGTGCCCGAGCTCTGAAATTTTTACAGTCAGCGGCAATCTTCTGCTTTTTATATGTAGGAGCGAGTATAAATTTCGCGTCGTGCGAAACGACTTTTTTTCGTATGTTCGCGCGGGGTTAAGTACGAACGTACTTATGTGAAAACGGAATGATTATTTTGGAACTGGTTTATCGAATGTTTAGTTTTCTTTATTTTTGTGCTACTGAGAATTTGGAACTATAGCGCGAGAAAATAAATTTTAAAAAATTATTAAATAAACGCAATTTTTTTAAATAAAGCGAAATATTCGTGTCCTACACTTTTCATGTTTTATTAGATTAAAAACAGAATTACCGCCATAATTACCCTATTACTATTATTATTAAAAATCCGAACGCAGATTCGTTCCTGTACTTTAACTTGTCCAATCGTCATCGAGCTTTTTCCTTCCTCACCTACCAGCATCTATCAATATACCAATTACCGAAAAAACGTACGATACGCAGACAAAAAAGCATTGGCCAGCAAAATGTAAAATTGTAGGAAAAAAACATTTTGTGACCGGCGCGGATTCCAGCTGAAATATTTTTCCTCGTCGACGGCTTTATGCGTAAAAAGCGAATCAGAAAAATAAAGAAGATAAATCACTGAGTACCGCCCTGCTAGCTTGTTCGATTAACAAATAATAATCACCGTGTACACCGTTTTACGGGCTGTAATCGGCGTCGATTTGTACCAGAAACAATGGGGCAAAAAGTCAAAACGCGTATCTCAGCGCGACGTCGAAGTCTCTTTTTGTTCGAAACGGTAATGGAGCTTGGAGATTTTCCACGGGCTATATAATACAATTTTTTTCCTGCTCTCGTCATTTTTCGTGCATCGATTTTCATTATTTACATCGTGTTTGTCTGAGCGCTGTCGCGCCTACCTTTTTTCTTCGTCGATTTCGTGGCTTTTCGCAAAGGCATTTCTAGCGTCAGTTGGCGGCACCTGGATACGTACGCGAAACTTTCAAGTACTTTCAACTCAAGCGACGCGCTCGCGCGCGTGGTACGTTCAACTTCTAGGCAGCACGAGGAGTGCGAGAGAGACTTTAAAAATTTTTGCCAAGTTAATGAACTCCTTGTCGAGTCTTGAGAATACAACTTCGAGGACGTGCATGCGCACCTTGTTTCTCGAGGAAGAAATAAGAGAAGCTCTGTATATCCGGGGATTTTCGACCTCGACTCTTGGGAACTTAATAGGATTTTACTTTGATCTGTTTCATTTGAAGCTGCTTTTCAGTTTTGCAGTTTATCATCGGCCTTCGCGATTCTTTCTAAAGTGTCATCTTTATCAATTTCTCTTGAAAACTTATTCATGAAGTTTAAACTAGTGAATCGTTGCTGTTTTTTGGTTTTATAACCGATCATTATTGCATATATCATAGAAAAAAAATAATAGATGTTGTATACTCTAAAATGCAAAAGAGTATTTGTTTCTGTTTTAAAAGTAAAAAAGTAAATAAATCTATATAAAATTGATTAAAAATATTATTCTAATTCTTCAAAAAGTGGAATGTAATACATAAAAACTTACTAAATAAGCCAAAGTCTTAATTAATATTTTTAACAATATTTATCTGCATATCCGTTTGACAAACGAGATCTTTTTTTCCAAAAGTTTTCAAAGATGTATTGTAAAAGTCACATATTTTCAAAATATAAAATAAAAACGTATCGAATAATCATAAAAATTATTTATTAACTGTCACCCATAAAAGCAAAAAGAGTTTTTGTAGATTAAAGTCGGTCAAGTAGATTCAGCGATATAGGAATACATGAAGTACATGATATAGGAATATATGCGCACACATTCGCATGGATATTTTATAAAAATATACACTCTAAGCTCAAAAGTTCGAAATCTGGAAATAAAAAGTTTAAAACCTACATTTTAATCTTTATAAAAGTTCAAAAT